>JAULAV010002464.1:0-25049 GCA_030789695.1 Scilla litardierei
TCTTTAAACACTTGATAAGTTCCTTGGATGCGTTGAAATGTTACTCTAGAATCGAGAAGTTCACTACGTTTCCAACTACCATCTAGAAGTAACTTTCAAAGTATCCCTCTTACTTATCTCAAGTAAAAAGAAATCAGAAATGATACCCGTATGGTACCAGCAGCGGAAAAATACTTTTGAAAAAACATATCTTTCAAAATAGAATAGGTGAGAGTTTGCGCAAAGAATTTTAGCGCAACAATTGCCAAGCCACGAGACATGTTCTACACACCCATGGGTTAGATAACCATGGCCGGATCGTGGTAGGACTTGGAATTCTAAATTGCGCTATCCCGATTAAGGACGGGACATAACCTATTTGAAAAACATCTTTTTCAAAAAATTTGAAAATACATTGGCTAATCTCCGTAGAGTAGAGCACAATGTTATGTGTACATTGGCTAATCTCCGTAGAGTAGAGCACAATGACATGGCTAATCTCGCATGAAGTAGAGCACTATGGCTAATCTTCAAGGAGTAGAGCCCAATGAAAAACTTTATTAAAATGTTAGCCCCGTATGGGCTAGTCGGCACTGTGGTTAGCCCCGTATGGACTAATCGGCACATTCGAGTTTGACCAAGGCCTTTTGTCACCACGTATGGGTCAGTTGGCAAGTTTGCAATCAACCCAGACCTTCTGTCGGATTGGTCGACCAAAAACACCAAATTGGTCGACCAATTTTGGTCTGCAACTTCTTCCCGGCCAGGGCCTCTGCCCTGGCCGAGGCTTGGCCAAGGGCCGACCAGGGCCTCTGCCCTGGCCGAGGCCGGCCAGGGCCTCTGCCCTGGCCGAGGCCGGCCAGGGCCTCTGTCCTGGCCGAGGCCGGCCAGGGCCTCTGCCCTGGCCGAGGCCGGCCAGGGCCGGCCAAGCCCTGGCTGAGGCCAGGGCATTGGCCCTGGCCTCTGCCAGGGCCGGCCTGGCCTTGGCCTCTGCCAGGGCCGGCCTGGCCTTGGCCGGCCATGGCTTGGCCATGGCCGGTCATGGCCAAGGCCATTTGGCATTGGCCGGTCATGGCCCCTTTGGCCATGTTAGGCCACCCCCTTTGAATGGGGTTGCCGCACACCCCGCCGGAGGGGTGGCCGTGGTGGTTATTGGCCGTAGCCAACCCCCTCCGCATGGGGAGGGGGGTGCATGGCCTTTATAGCCCATTTGGCCATGGTGCACATGCACCAAATTTCATCTTACCCGATGGAAATAACTACCATCATCTTCCTCGATGAAGCACCCGTTCGTCGACGAAGCACCCGTTCGTCGAGAAATTAGTTATTTTCTAATGCCCGTGTGCCAAAAATGAAAAATAACATACTACGTGAACGGTTGGTTCTTCCTGTCACGGAGAGTTCCTACCATATCCGTAATGATAGGAGACCCTAACGTGAAAAGACAACCGCTGCGTTCTCTCCGTCACGAAGCGTTCCTACCATATCCGTAATGGTAGGAGACCCATTCGTGAAAAAGACAACGACTCGTTCATAGTTTCGACGGGACGACGGTTTAACCGGGGCGAACCCATATGGCTCCGATACCAATGTAGGCTCCTGCTAAAACAGAGTTAGGATCGATAATTAAAGTTGAGACTTACGCTTGCGTATGCGGCACAGTAGTCTCGGAACTTTGCCTTCGGATTCGCCACGACGGATCGAGTCTTCTCACGAACGGAGTAAGGCTACTAAATCCACAATCTAAATCTCTACTTTAGATTAAGAACTTGGATAGAGGGAGAGGAAGTATTTCGGCAGAGCTTCGCTAGAATGAAGATGCATGCATGAATGCCATGCAAAAAGTGTAAGAAATGGCTTACCCTTGGGTCTTATTTATAGCCCCCAAGGTAGTTATTTTAGGGTAAATTGTTCCTTTGGAACAATTTAACTAAGGTGTACCATGATACATGGCACATTATAAGCTTAAGTTGTACCATATGCATGGTACAACATAAGCTTAAGATATTCCCCCTTTATTAGCCATATGTCGCATGCACTTATGCATATATAATGCGACTTTCCTACTCATCCAGAGATCCTCTCCGCAAGGGAACATATTCCCTTTGCGCACGACTTCGTGTGCATGACGTTCGAGGTCCGTATTCCCTCGTACATCCCCTACAAGGGTGTACTAACGTCTTCCATATCCAACACCGTTCCCCCGGCGGTGTTCGCCAGGGATCTTCCGGTGGCCCTGACAACCACCCCCGTCGCGGCGTCTCCGACCCCAATATCGGGAATCGGTGCCATACTGGCGGGCAGCTCGGCCTCCCTCGAGGTCACCCCGGGGAGTTCGGTGTTTGTCGACCGAGCCCTGGCTCAGCAGTTCGTCGAGGGTTCCGTCCTCCCCCGGGACCGCAGTCTCCTCGAGAGGATCCCCGCTGACAAGGTGTCAGACACCCTGGTCTGGATCCTTCAACAGGTTCGGCTATCCTACTGTCCTTTCCTTCGCTCTCTTCTTGGGCTCATGTCTTGTCTTCCAGGGTTCAACGCTCGCTGTTGAGTCGCAGCGTCAAGCCGTCCATTTGAAGGAGCTGGAGGAGTCCTCTGCGAGGGCCCATGAGCGGGCCGGGGCGGCGGAGGTAGCTATGGTGGAGGCCCAGATGGAGTCTCGGTAACTCAAGCTCCGGGTGGCCGAGCTAGAGGGACGAGTGGGTGACCTCCAGGGAAAGTTGAAGGACGCTCGGCAGTCGGCCGAGGAAGCGACGGAGTCGTTCCGCCTGGAGAGGGAGGAGCTTCAGAGGGAACTGTCGGATCGGCGTCAGGTGGCGCGGTTTGCGGAGGAGTTGGAGAGGGGCGTCATCGCGACTTTGGGGAAGAGGATCTTCGAGGTCCTCAGGGAAGCCTTCGGTACATACGAAGGCCTCATCGGCCCCCGGATCATCGAAGTCGTCCAGTCTTCCTTCCGGGATTGCGCGGAACGCGTCCGACAAGCTCCTCCACCTGTCGATCCCCCTCGCTCCGAGCAGGGCGAGGGGCCCGAGGATGCGTCCTCTCGAGCCCGGGCCCCCTAGGTCATCCTTGTCTTTATCCTCAAATTTTTTAGCATCCGCTTCGCTTTGGCCCGGTCTACTTGAAATGGATCCCTGACCTCGCAATCTCCTTCGGCTTCGCTACCGGTTCCCGGCTTCGGAGCGAATAATTGCTGGTTGCATGGATGTTCGCCTAGGCCAGCAACTTTGTGTTCTTGGTCGACAGGTTTTGCTCTGCCGTCGTTACCCTAGTTTCCGTAGGTGACGAGTCTTGTCGTCCGCTGAGGGCGGATTATATGTAGGGAGGCTTCCCCGCTTCGATTTCCTGTAAATAAGACACACTTCTGTACATTGGTTAATTATTGGAAATGAAATGGACTTACTTGAAATTCCCGTGCATTTTGCTTTGTTGCTGCGACCTCGGCTTCTCTGCTGACGGTGGTCGCTCTCCTCCTTTCTCCGGGGGATTGTCCCTTGCCCCTCGATTGGACAGGTCGGTCGACGTCCTTGATGACAAGGGGGCTGCCCCCAGTTTTATGAGCAACGAAGTCGGTCCGCGGGGGTGTAGCTCCTCGGCTATGGTTCGGTCGGAGTCAATGCCGGCCGGGGGAATTGCCCCCGGAACTTACGAGCGAGGGAGTTGGTCGGCGAGGGCAAAGCTCCTCGGCTTAAGACCGGTCGGCGTCCGCGCTGGCTTGGGGAATTGCCCCCAGACTTATGAGCGAAGGAGTCAGTCGGCGAGGGCGAAGCTCCTCGGCTTAGGACCAGTTGGCTTCCGCGCTGGCTGGGGGAATTGCCCCCAGACTTACGAGCGAAGGAGTCGGTCGGCGAGGGCGAAGCTCCTCGGCTTAGGACCGGTTGGCTTCCGCGCTGGCTGGGGGAATTACCCCCAGACTTACGAGCGATGGAGTTGGTCGGCGAGGGCAAAGCTCCTCGGCTTAGGACCGGTCGGCGTCGGTGCTGGCTGGGGGAATTGCCCCCAGACTTACGAGCGGTGGAGTCGATCGGCGAGGGCGAAGCTCCTCGGCTTAGGACCGGTTGGCTTCTGCGCTGGCTGGGGGAATTTCCCCCAGACTTACGAGCGAGGGAGTTGGTCGGCGAGGGCAAAGCTCCTCGGCTTAGGACCGGTTTTGTCTGACCCCCCCATCCGGTGAGGCGGCGGTCTTCACTCTTATGCACCCTTAGTGAAATGTTGATTCCGTCGAAGATAAAGAAAAGATAAAAGGGAATGCATTTGCACTCTTAAGGGTCCTATTGGACTAGTACATTTGGAGGAAAATGAAAAAGGAAATAAGGCTAGACGGAGGGATGTAAACCTAGATAATCTCCTCCGGACTAGGCTGCGATCGGGGGGAGGGGCCTCGCCTGCTCACTCTATGATGTGAAGGGGTCCTTGGACGGTGTTGACCTTCTTCCCCTTGTCCGGTTGCATGGAGGTTCCTTCTCCGTGGGCCGGCTCGTCGGCTAAATTCCTTGCGTGCCCTCTCCCCGCTGCCTGTTTCTCGTCCTCTTCTCGGTTCGGTATCCTTCGGGGCTGCGGCGCTCGTTATCGCCGCGTTTGGTCCCTCGTCTAGCTTTTCCTGCCTCAATGGCCAAGGTCTCTTCGGTCATCATGAAGCGCTCGGCCATTTCCATGATCCCTGGGAGGTCCTTTGGGGGATCGTTGTGCAGAGATTTCTTCAGGCCTCTATGGCGCAGACCTTTCTTTAGGGCCGTTTGGACCACAAGGTCAGGAGGGCTGTTTACGTTCAGCCGTTCCGCGTTGAAGCGGCGCATAAACTGTCGGAGCGGCTCGGTCGGGCCCTGCACTATGTTAAACAAATGTTCAGCATCAGGCATTACCTGTCGCCCTGCCATGAACTGTTTACAGAACAACTGGGTGAGTTCCTCGAAGCTGTCGATGGAGCGGCTCGGTAGGCTGCGGTACCAGGTTCTCGCCGCTCCCCTGAGGGTCGAATAGAAGCCCCTGCAGAGCAGGTCATCGTCAGCTCCTTGGAATGACATGTCCCCCTCGTAGTCCATTACGTGGTTTCCTGGGTCTCCTATCCCGTCGTACTTCCCCAGTGCCGGGATCTTGAATCGAGAGGGGACCCGCGCGTCGGTTATTCTCCGTGACAGAGGGCACCGGTCTTCGTGGATGCCCCCGGGGGTCCGACACCCGCCTACCTCCAGCTCGTTCGGTGGTGGAGGGGGCACAGGCGCCGGCAGGGCTGGCTCCACGGCCCTCGCCACACTGGGGGTCGGGCTGACCTGGCGTTCCCGGCTCCTCCGGCGGGAGCTCCCGCTCCGCCGTGATCGGTCTCTCGAGTGGTGTCGATTGCTTCTTCTGTGGTGGGGTGATCGTGGTCGACGAGACGACGCGGTCACCGATTCGTCCCCCGTGCCTTCGGTTTCTCTTCGGCTCCTTTCACGATAAGGGGAGGAGGCACGTGATCTCGCCTGACGGGAGCCGGACAACTTGAACCGACGCTCTGTGTCCGGTCTTTGGTTCCCGTGGTCATCGACCACAGCGGACCGTAAGAGCGGAGGGCCCCCCGCCCAACGATGGCCGTCGCCCAACACGTCTCCGTTGGCCGGCGCAGCGTCGACGAGCTGTTGTACCGTTGCGACCAACGTCTGGATGCTCGCGTTGGTCTCTTGGGCCAGGGCGCGGAGCTGCCCCTGCGTGGCTAGTTCCGACCCGCCAGTCTCTTCGGTTGAGGGGGAAGGGCGATCGTCGTCGGGTGCGTCCTCAAGGTTGCTGTTGGGTGCGCCATTCCCATCCTCCGGGATGGGGGCATGCGTCTCTTTCCATTGCAGGCTCGTGCCATTGCAAGTGCGGGTTGTTTCTTCGTGGAACAGTTCGTTCACAGAGACGGCGCCAGATGTTTCAGAGTGTTTTCTCACTACAAAAGCGTTGACCGTGGATCACCCGGTCAACGTGGTTAAGGGGCCGACTTGGGTCCCTCGGGTGCGTCGATTCGGTGCAGATGCGGCGCGAATCGGAGTTGCGGACGACGTGGAACGTGTCGGCTGGGCCGGGTCTGGATCCTCGGCCACAAAGGGGGCGAGGGGAAGCCTCGGCCCGGTGTGAGACGCTCGGCTTCGGACGGTCGAATGGCGAGGGATAGCCTCGATGCCTCGTGAGCGGAGGGGAAGCCTCGGCTCGAACGGACGTGCTCGGCCTCGGTCGGTCGGACGACGAGGAGTGGCCTCGGTCGTCTTGGTTGAAGCGTGGCCGGCGTGGGGCGGAGGGGAAGCCTCGGCCCGTGGATCTGATGTCCTCCTGCGTAGACGAGCACACTCGTCAGGGGGGCCAGACCTTGGTTCCGGCCAAATCCCCTCCGATGCCTAAGTCAGACGGTGATCTGAAAGAGGAGGCTCGGCGGAGACGGTTCGACTCGAGAGGAGATCGGAACGGCGTCTACCGGCGCGAGCGGGGGAGGAAGGAGATGAAATGGGGGAACTAGGTCGTTGATGGAGTACCTTAGGTTTTAGTTACCTGAGATGCCGTCCCCTGTCTAGTCGTCCTTCTAGCCCTTTTATAGGCCTCCCGTCGCGATTGTCCACGACTCACGTCCCTCGTCCGTCCCCGATCGTGCCCCCTCAATCCGCCTCCCTATCGCCGTTCCCTGCGCCATGCCAGCACCTCCCCATTACTGCCATTAAGTGGTCGCAGGCCCGGGGGAGCGGTTATCACTGGAGTGGGCGAGGGATTTGCGCGTTTCCGGGGCCAGGTAGGATCGTCGTTCGGGGGCCCTCGAAGGGGCCTTGTCGGGCGGGCCTGATCTCGCAGACGGGCTTCTGATCGGTAGTTGGGTTTCTAGCTCCATGTTCTTTCGGGCTTCGTTTGGTGGGCTGCGCCTTTGGGCCCATGCTGTTGGGCTTCCGTAAAATAGACGTATCAACCAGTATACTAACAAAATTGAAGGGCTTAGAAGATCTTGAACAGATAACTAAAACTCAGAAAGAACAACTAGAATCCTCTAAGAAAGAGTTAAGAACTAGTATTACAAGAATAGAAAATATAGAAACTGAATTAAAAAATATAGTAAATGGATAATAAATGGAAGATAGCCCGAATTAGAAAAAAAAGCTTTAAAACGTAGTAAAGTACAACCAAGAACCAATAGGCTTAAAATCACATGTAGGGAATAGCCAGTGTGATAAAATACACCCTGTTAGTGCACGGATACAAGCCCGATTGGTATCCGCATACCCGACCCGTTTCTCCCCCGCGACCCCTTACCTATAAGCATGCTACGACTGAGTCGGGTGAATGGGTCAGATGACCGTTGGACTGACGTCGACATTCAAGGAAGAGTTAATGGCGCCGAGTAAATGGGCAGCCGTTAGCTCGAATCCCGGAGAAAATCGTGCCCTAATCAATGAGGGGCGGTTACGCCTCATCAAGGAAGAGATGCCTATAAATAGGTCGACGGGCAAAGGTAAAGTGGTTACATCTTCAAGATACGAGTGTTAATACATAGAACTCTATCTTCTTACTTCTCAATTCCATATTCGAGCTTGCGTCGTTAGCCTAGGGACGAACCTCAGTGGGTCGATCTCAGCTACACCAAGTTTCCTCTTTCCCTTAAGTTCCTTACTAACTTAAGCATCGGAGGGGATTTGGGTCGGAACCCAGATCCGACCCCCCTAACGACTCCCTGTGGTGCAGATCGACAATCGCAATCCAATGCCCAAGGTCGATATCGAGCTCTTCAACCTCGAACGACAAAACCGACGGTCGTTCCTAGGTCGATCAACGGTCGTGCCATCATCAACCACCAACTACCGATCCCGGTTCCTTCAATCGAGGGTCCCACTACAAAGGCTGACTAGGCTCCAGCTCAACGCTTCGAGTCCCCGTCAGCTTGACAACTGTACCGGTCAATTTTGGTCTTAACAGTTTGGAGCCGTCTGTGGGAACCCACGAGTCGACATCCCCCTTGACGAACCACTCGAATATGCCGACTCACCCAACCACATCCTCCAAGGTTGCTGTAGGATCCCCCAGTGTCGGGATCACCAACATGATAACGGGAGTCCCCCCGTACCCGGAGCTATCAACCTCTCTCCAAAGTTCCTACACAGGGAGATTGATGATAGTTTCCGTGGGGTGAAAGCACCCTAGATACTCAACGCCTCCTATCCTCTTCTCGGACGAAGATCTGGAAGGGGTGGAGCTACCGCATGATGATGCTGTGGTTATCACGGCCACGATCAGAGAGATCGCCATGAAAAGATTGCTCGTTGACACCGGAAGCTCGTGCGACATACTCTTCTTTACTACATTGGAGAGGATGAAAATACCGTTCGAAGAGTTGACGCCTTGCACATGACCCTTGGTGGGGTTCACCGGACACTCCGCCCTGATAACAGGCATCATCACATTACCGGTGACTCTCGGTACGTATCCTTAACAAATTACACTCCTAACCAACTTTATGGTGGTAAAGATCAACTCGGCGTACAACGGGATCATCGGAAGACCGCTGCTGAGCGTCATAGAAGTAGTGGTCTCGACCTTCCACCAGATGATCAAATTCCAGACCCCAGAGGGTGTCGGAAGGGGGCAAGAGGGAACCTGGATCATACAAGCCGATGATTCGTCCACACAAGCTGGGAGCGGGGCCGGAATAATCGTCCAAACCTCTGGGGACGACCAATTCGAGTACACCATCCGCTTCGATTTCCAAGCCACCAACAATGGTGCAGAATATGAGGCCGCCATCAACAAACTCCGATTGGCTCGAGCCCGTGGGGCGAGAGTAGTCCAACTATTCAGCGACCCCAGCCTCGTCGTCCGTCAACTGAACGGGGCCATCAAGGCCCACGACGACTCAATGCAGAGTTACGCACAGGTCGCTAAATCTGATCTCGCCACCTTCACACCCGCCGAGATTCACTATGCTCCAAGGTCAAAGAATCATCGAGCTGACGCCCTGTCAGCAGTTGAGTCGTCCAACCCCAGCTAGGCCCGATCAAATCGGGTACGTACGACGTCTACCTGATGTGTCATTATATTCCACGTTGTATCTATATGATTACACGTCAAAATGATTGCTCAATTACATATTTCATACGCTTTTACGCTCATAATTGGAACTATTGTACTTTAAGAGCGTTTGGTTGCATTTCAAGGAATATCGAGCGATTTGGAGTATATTGGAGGAGAGAGCGCCTGCATCGATACCGGAGCTCCTGAGACGCCACGTTCGGTGACTCAAAGCTACTGGGGAGTATGACAAGAGAAGAGGAGAAGCTAGCAAGAGAAATAAGTCAATATGGATCTTTCCCAGGCGACTCGACTGAGTAGCACAAGCTGCTCGGTCGAGATGATACACAAGCCTAGTAGAAAAGATAATGTGCATCCTACTCGACCGAGCAGAGTGGCGACTCGGCCCGAGTCGTTCCTATTTTCGAGCTCCATCCCACCAACATCCTGCTAGACCGAACGGGCCCTACTCGACCGAGCCAGCAAACGACTCGACCGAGCAAGGCCTACTCAGGCCAAGTAGGCAGAGCGACACTTTGGAAGGAGAGCTCTGACCTACTGACAACTTGACCGAGTAGGGGGGCGACTCGACCGAGCACGAAGGCTACTCGGTCGAGTAAGGCGAACGCCCAGATTTTCAGATAGCCGTGCACTCGTTTCAAATCTGCTATCACCTGAGATTTTGCAGTATTTTATCTGATATTGTTTCCAGATAGTAGACCTCAATACGGTTCCAACGCCACCAAGAACGTGCCAATCGGAGGTCGGATGAGATCTAGGGAATTTCTGCAAGATGGTGCTACAGTGCTAAAATCTGCACTCGACCGAGTGCTGTTCCTACTCGGTACAAGTGCTACCGGGGTCCACCAATAAGTTGCGGCCAGAAACAGACTTGGGCCGAATTTGAGAGGGTTTTTGGGTTATTTGCTAGGGTTTGGAGGGGATTATTTATATGAATTGTAGCCGTCATTAGAGGGGTGCCTTGGAGGACTTTTGGAGAGTTTTTAGAGGAGTTCTTGGAGACTTTCTTTTGGAGTTAGGCCATGCCATAGGCTCCTCCCATGTATCAAGCTAAGTATTTCTATTCTTGAATTATATTTTAGTTCTTCTTATTGTCCTTCTATGATGCTAGTAATGATCTCTATTGTTTTCATAATGTTTGCTATGCATGAGTAGTCTCATCTAGGGCTAAGGGATTAGCCCTAGGATTTTAGGATATAGATGCAAACATAGGATTTTTATGATGCGTTGGATATAAAAGGGGTTGTATTTTGGTTGATCTAGCCAAATCCCTAGGAGAACTCATACTGAGGTCATGCCCACGGTCTGTGGAATTAATTAGCTTAAGGAGTATCATATGGATTTAATTAGGGAGTTAGTTGATCCAATCAAGGCTCGTGACCATGCCAGGCTCGTGCCTTGAGGGGATCTACCGACGAACTATATCACTAATTGACGGCTACCGCCATTGCGTCAATGAGAGCCACCAAAGTACCTCGAAATTCTAATCCACGAGAGCGGTATGAGCTGAGAGATCGACCCCATAAAACCAATGCAATGTAAGAGTCCTAGCCTAGCGTCGATATCCGACGATCCTAGTGGCGAGTCCTAAGGTCTTAGTCTTTTTATATTTTATTCTTTTATTTTGTGTGGAATCCCTTGTTTGCGATATCGAGTGACACAACCTTCGCATCCATCACCATTACGACATTCCATATTCCACATCCACCAATAAACCCGCAAGTCTAACTCAACCTACGAGTAGATGGTAGTATAGCACCGCTTCCCCATGTTCGATACTTGCTTGCCACTATGCCGTGTGCTTGCGGAAAATGACATCGGTTCGGAGTTAATTCCGGGCCGGTCAAGTTTATGGCGCCGTTGCCGGGGAGGCGTTCCGTCATATTATCTATTTACCACAATTAGGTTGATTAGACTGCGTAAAAAACAAAAATAAAAATAAAAAAACAGAGACCGATTTTCCCCACCACCTGCTACTATTATTATCTTTATCTCTCTTTGTACCACTGACGTCTTTTCCAGGTTGTCTACTTTGCTTGATTAGGTTCAGTAGATGCAGCGATGGTCCTTCCAAAGATGATGCAACCGGGTTCTATACAATCCTTCGTATATCTCGCTGCTACATTCAATCAAGCTGATGGAGAATCTTTCAGGGAAGCCTTTTACAGGTTCGACGAAATGTTAGGAATGTTCCAAACGAAGTCAGACTATGTGTGGGATGGTTTCCAGCTACTTCCTCTCTTTACTGGAGGATTGCAGGGACCCTCATTGGAATTCTTGAGGAGGTTGCATCTGACAACCTTCGAGGAACTGAGATATGCAGCAGCTTTAGAGAGCTTATTGGATGTAGCTCGATCTTCTGGCTCATTAGCCGTCGAGGCAAGTGATCCAGAAGATTGTGAGCTCGTCAATTTTATTATGATTAGTGTGTCTGCTGCAGGTACCATCAAGGAGGATATTCATGTTCAGCTTGGGGAAGGTACTATGCGCTTTGATATTCCCACTGCAGACGAGACATCGGCACCTAGCACTGCAGAGCCAGCTCGTGCCGTCGTCGCGTCCCCTTGCCACCCACATGAGTCAGAGGAGCCTATACCATCAGAGAATATTATTGAGGAGGTCGTGCCTACAGTAGCGGAGCAGACCATCGAGGAGGACGTGACTTGGGACGATGACATCTGCCCACAGATGGAGCCCGAATTGTGCCCTCCTCCTTTTGAGCTACCGCGACCATCCCCACCTTCTACAGAGGCTGATCATCCCTCAGAGGACCACCAACTAGAGCTTACAGCTCCCACTCAGGGAGACCTCTTTACCCACTCCATTTCTGAATCATGTATCCTATTTGATATTTATGTTGATTCGGATCATTTTGACACGTCATCCCTATTGCAGGACACTTACAATTATGGACCGGAGGTATGCTTGAACGTGTCCTTGCTTGAAGAACCTGACGAACATAACGAGGAGTCGCCTGATGAGGTGATATATGCATCTGATCAGGATATACATGAGGATATTGGAGAGGACACCAAGGAGAGAGATGACATGGTACTTGAGAGTAGAGATTTATTTCCAGGGAAGTGTTGTCAACCATCCTTAATTTTAAATATTTATGTTGATGACCCTCTATGGGAAACATTTGTTCAGGGGAACAATCTTTCACAATGGACTGATGCATTCCGTTCTTCGCAGGATACAGGTGGATGCCTACGAGGAATGCTAGGGGATGCATCGCTGGAGTTCGTTGGCGTTAGTGGCTATACGCACCTGGCCGAGCCACGGAAAGTGCAGATAGAGCAGCTGCCTGAACCGACAAAGATATTGGACACGCCTTTTGCTACAGGTGGTACCAATCTAGTAGTGTAGATATAAAGTAGAATTTTATGCTTTAAATAATCACGAATCCTCTCGGCAGCGAGAGGGCCGTATATGATTTTATATGCTTTCTTAGTTTAATAAATTCACCCCATATGATGGCTCAATTATCTTTTGCATCCAACCCACTATTTATCATCCATTCCCACCCTTGTATTTGGCGCTTATTTCGCCTCTCTCCCCAAATTTTATGTGATGTTTAAGCTTAGGGGAGAGAAACTATTTTGTTGAGTGGCCCTCCAATCTTGTCGTTATCCTCTATTTATATCATACACACATTGAGGACAATGTGATGTTTAAGCTTGGTGGAGCGCATAGTGCACGCACTTTGCTTCATCATGAAACACACTTCGAAATTTCCATATGAACCATGTTCACTTCTATATTTATGTCTCATATGCTTCATTTTCTATGAAAAATTGTGGATTTATTTTTTAAATGAACTCTGATATCTGTTAGATTAGAGTTCGATTCCTTGATTAGTGTATCTTTGTTAATATGCTTTTTCATAGTAGAATCCATAGTTTCACAACCTTATTCTCGAAATAGTTTAGCTAAAAATGAATGAATCAAATCTGAAAATCATTTGACTCCTACGTGATTTGATTAATAATTCTATTGCTTCATGGATGTTTGGTGATTCAAAAGAGATAGGATAACCCCACGAAAACCAAAGTAGTGATGATTAGGATTCCTGAAACCGAGCCATGTCTAGATTCTATGCTTTTTCTTTTCCTTTTGTGAATAGCCAATAAATGATCTTTGATCATGTTTTACATTCCATCGCGTTTATGTGAGTTTGCAAAAATCCCAATAATGCAAAAATCAAACAAATATCCTGAATAAAAGGCCCTAGGGTTCTTCGTAACCCAATGCCCTAATACCGTCTGGTCTGGGATGCATAGGTCGCTTTTTGTATATATTGAGTTATCTCATGTATATAAAGAAGGAAAAATGTATATGAAATATTTGTATAGCCAAAAAAACAATATAAAAGTACAAAAATTCCATATCCTTATCTTCATTTCTATATAGAACAAAGACATGGCAAAGTTGATGGGTTCTAGGAGTCTTGAAATGGTCATAGTGTGGTGATGCCTTACCTTATTTGAATTTGCTAAATTCATTCCATGAAGCATAACAAAATACCACGCATGCTTGAAAATGTTTGATCATGACATATTATACTGCTTAGAGAATGAGTTGTGGACATTGGTTTCATTTCTGTGAACTTAGTATATTGCATGATAAACTATGATATGATATAACTCTACTCTCATTTTATTACTTATCAAGTTCATTACATTTATTGAAATCCACGTTATTTTAATTTGAGCGAGATTTAAGTATTTGTTGTGTATATGTGTTCTAATTTCATATTGACGTGTGTTCACGAGATCTTGCATACTTGGGTTCTTATATTTTCTGAATTTAAGATTGAATTCCTTGTCTCCATTACACGCCACCGCCTCACATCTCCATTGTATCCCTCTCCAGTGTTTGCTTCTTACTAGTTTTCCTCGAGGACTAGTAAGATGCAAGCTTGGGGGATTTTAATGTGTCATTATATTCCACGTTTTATCTATATGATTACACGTCAAAATAATTTCTCAATTACATATTTCATACGCTTTTACGTGCATAATTGGAACTATTGTACTTTAAGATCGTTTGGTTGCATTTTAGGGAATATCGAGCGATTTGGAGTATATTGGAGAGAGCGCGTGCTTCGACACCGGAGCTCCTGAGGCGCCACATTCGGTGACTTAAAGCTGCTGGGGAGTATGGGAGGAGAAGAGGAGAAGCTAGCAAGAGAAATGAGTCAATATGGATCTTTCCCAGGCGACTCGACCGAGTAGCACAAGCTGCTCGGTCGAGCTGATACACGAGCCCAGCAGAAAAGATAATGTACATCCTACTCGACCGAGCATAGTGGCGATTCGGCCCGAGTCGTTCCTACTTTCGAGCTCCATCCCACCAACATCCTGCTCGACCGAGCGGGACCTACTCGACCGAGCCAGCAGACGACTCGACCGAGCAATGCCTACTCGGATCGAGTAAGCAGAGCGACACTTTGGAAGGAGAGCTTCGACCTACTGACAACTCGACCGAGTAGGGGGGCGACTCGACCGAGCATGAAGGCTACTTGGTAGAGTAAGGCGAACACCCAGATTTTCAGACAGCTGTGCACTCTTTTCAAATCTTCTATCACCTGGGATTTTTCAGTATTTTTTCTAGTATTTTTCCCAGATAGTATACTTCAATACGGTTTCAAAACCACCAAGAACGTGCCAATCGGAGGTCGGATGAAATCTAGGGAATTTCTGCAAGATGGTGCTACAGTGCTGAAATCTGCACTCGACCAAGTGCTGTTCCTACTCGGTCCGAGTGCTGCCGGGGTCCACCAATAAGTTGCGGCCAGAAACAGATCTGGGCCGAATTTGAGAGGGTTTTTTGGGTTATTTACTAGGGGTTGGAGGGGATTATTAATATGAATTGTAGCCGTCATTAGAGGGGGGCCTTGGTGGACGTTTGGAGAGTTTTTAGAGGATTTCTTGGAGACTTAGTGGCGAGTCCTAAGACCTTAGTCTTTTTATATTTTATTCTTTTATATTGTGTGGAATCCCATGTTTGCGATATCGAGTGACACGACCTTTGCATCCATCACCATTACGACATTCCATATTCCACATCCACCAATAAACCCGCAAGTCTAACTCAGCCTAGGAGTAGATGGTAATATAGCACCGCTTCCTCGTGTTCGATACTCGCTTGCCACTATACTGTGCGCTTGCGAAAAACGACATCGTTTCGGAGTTAATTCCAGGTTGGTCACTACCCATACCAACGGGCTGCTGCAAGAGCCTTCGAGCCTCGATCAGGGAGCCGCATGGATAGATCCGATAATCCGCTGCTCAGACACGGGAGAGGCCATGGTGGAAATACGGATATCAATTCTTCCTGGTGGAGATACAGGACCGACCCAGTGGAGGCACGAAAATTTAAGCGGAAAGCTTATCAATTCGTCCTGTTGGATGGTGTTGAGTAATGGACTTCTCCCTACTTGGTGTTAATGATGAGCAAACATAAATACTTGTGACTAATCCCCTATTTACAGTTAATCCATTGCCTAAGCATATCATGAATATCAATTTGCAATGGATGACACTCAAAGATCATTGAAAGCAAAGGAAGTGGATTGGATGATCATATATGGTGATTGAAGCTCCTAAAAGACTTCATGCTCATGCGTGGATAGAAGAGAGAGTTCTTCAAATGTAATTCTCTTGTTTCTCTTCTAGTATGTATCTTAGAAGTAGAACTTTGTTGGAGCACACATACATTTTCATTTCAGTCTTAGGATATCATTAGATCAACCTTCCTTAGACTCCAATTCATTTCTATCTAGATTGTGCATGTCATGTTTTTAACAGTCGACTGTTGAACGATTTACAGTCACCTGTCTCAAAACAGTCGAGTGTGTTTTTTTTTACAGTCACCTGTTATGCACAAACTTTTTTAGTCTAGGTTTAGGCTTCGTTGCTTTAACTCCTTCAGGTGACTGTTGTACATTGCACAGGCGCATGTCCAAGTGACAGTCGACTGTGTTTTGTTAATCAGTCGCCTGTCTATCCTCAGCCCAATTCTATTTCTCTGTTTGATCTGGACAGTCGACTATTGTTGGATTTACAGTCGACTGTCCAATGGCACAGTCGAGTGTCAATGCTTCAACAGTCGTCTGTCTTTGAGCCTCTTTGTTGACTCAACTCTCTGGAAAATGTCAGGGTTTTGACAGTCGTTTGTAGAAGGAATTACAGTCGCCTGTTTGGCTTTACAGTCGACTGTCTTCTCCTCATCAGTCGCCTGTCTTGTATATCCAGACTTTTCTCAGATTTCCTCCACTTACCCAACTTACGACCAATCGCCTGTAGTAGGATTTACAGTCGCCTGTTGGTTTAACAGTCTACTGTTCATGCCTCTTCAGTCGACTGTCCACGTGGTAAGTTATCGTTATGAAATCTCATCTACCCTCTGTTACTGTGCAGCAGCCGACTGTGAGTTCTTCAACAGTTGACTGTCGCAGACGCAGATTCTATCCGTTGAGTTTTTCCTCATGGATTTCAAAAGGGTTCCATTGAGAGGCTAGACTCTTTGATCATCTCTTGCTCAAACATTCAAGCTTTCAGTTGTTAAAGATCAAAGCTCTCAAAATCCAAAAGCCCTAGAATCTCTATCTTTCATCTCTTGCTCTCCAACCTAGAACCAAAGAGAAATATTCTAGGCATTTGGTGCAATCAAGAGAAATGGCTTTCCTCTCTTCCAAGAGAGTCTTTCAACACATAACACACTTCTACTTCAAGTTCTACTTCAAGGCATAGGTGATTGTAAGTGCTGCTTAATTTCATATTTCATAACTTTCGTTATTTGATTTACTCTCGGGTTGTGAGAGTGGTTTGCTTGCTCCCAAGTTGTGGGAGTCAAGGTCAATCCAGTGTATTTCGATTTCACTTGTAGGGTTGCTACAAGTGGGTTTTTAAGGAAATCTCAAGTTAGGGTTCTAACTTGAGTGTCCGGTTGTTTACCGGGTGGAAGGGACGTATGATTACCGGGAACAAGTCGGGAAGTGACTTGGGTAATCCGAACAATTGAAACATCCTTGCGTTTGCATTTGTTTCATTTTGGGTTTACACTTATTCCACATTATTTGTTGGTTAGAATTTTAATTTGGTGTAACTATCTTTTTAAATTACATAAACACTATTCAACCCTACTTCTAGTGTTTTCCTCATAGCCAGGGACCTTACAGATGGTTCATTGTACAAAAGACGATAGACCAGGTATGACATCTTCCTACATCTTAAATACTTAGCCCCGCAGGAAGCACGCTACGTGATCCGAGAGATCCACGAGGGCGACTGTGGGAACCATCGCGGAGGAAAAAGTCTATAGCTCTGAAGGCCGTAAGACAAAGATATTTTTGGCCAACAATGTTCAAGGACACCGATGAGTACGCCCGATGATACTCGACCTGCCCAAAAATTCTCAAAGATCGGATCCCCGGCATATTACGGTCGTACAGAATGACCCACAAAACCCCGACAGGGGAGACGCCCTTCGTGCTGGCCTACGGATACGAGACCGTCATCCCCATCAAGGTCAATAAGCGACCACTTCGTCTCCGATACTACAACGAAGAAAGAAGCTCAGAGGGCCTCAAGCTCAACCTACAATTGGGGACGAGGTCTGTGAACGGGTGTTGGCAACCCTCACCAAACAAAAGGGGTGCATGGTATGCTACTTCAACTCGAAAGTTTGCGAACGTAATTTTCGTATGGGAGACTTGGTGCTGCGCAAGGCCGCTTTCGCTCCCAAGGTCCTCCAGAAGGGGAGGCTCACTGCAATATGGAAGGGGCCCTATACAGTGATCGACGTACTCGGTCCTGCCACCTACCAGCTCGCCACTTTGGACGGTGAGGAGCTTCCTCATCCTTGGAACGCAGAACATCTACGAAAGTGCTATCAGTGATGGTACTAAAGAGTTAGATCGACCGGTCACTTTGTATCCTATGCATGATCATTATGAATGTGAAGTGGATCGTTCCTCAATATCAGCCGTAACGACCTTCGTCATTACGACTCAGCAAACGCCATCAGTAGAAACAGAACAACCTTCGTCGACTGTAAGTCGAAGGGGCCATGCCCCTCGCCGCCGAACGACCTCCGTCGGCCGTAAGCCGAAGGGGCCATGCCCCTCACCGCCGAACGACCTCCGTCGGCCGTAAGCCGACGGGGCCATGCCCCTCGCCCCCGAACGACCTCCGTCGGCCGTAAGCCGAAGGGGCCATGCCCCTCGCCCCCGAACGACCTTCATCGGATGTAAGGGCAATGCCCCTTGCTACCATACGACAACAGGAGCGTGATTTATGATAAAGACACCTAACCTATCTACGACATAACTTGCTTAAGGATTTTTTATGTTCTTTCAAGTTAGATCGTCGAGGGGTCATACACACACATCAGATATAAATTTCTGGATAAAGAAATAAAGCTAGAAAAAGTTTCTTCTTCATCGATTTCAAATCGAAAAAATTACAAAATTAAGAGTTACAAAGGGACTGTCTAAAACCTAAGAGGGAGGGGGAGCACTCCCTGACACCAAAACGTTGGCGAAGGCCTCCACCGCCTTCGTGACTTTAGCAGTCAACTCGGCCCTCTCCTTCGCGGTAGCCTCCTTGAGCCCTGCACCTCTGGCTTGGAGCTCGGCCTTCTCCACCTTGCTAGCATCTGCCCACCTCTCTGATCGCGTCCGGATATACACCCGGAAAACGATTGTAGTTTTACCGCAAGCGCACGGTGTAGTGACGAGGGGGTATCGAACACGAGGAGGTGGTGTTGGCTCCAATCTATCCTAGGTTGACTCGACTACTAAGATTTTATTGGTAGAGATGGTTATGGTATGATATAATAAAAATGATGGTGGATGTCGGTGTCGGTGATAAAGATGCTGGTCAAATATCGATTCAAATACAATATAATAAAAGTGTCTAGGGCTAGGGAATCCCCACTACGGATCGTCATGCATTTCTGTGAATTGTGAATCTCATTATTCCTAGACTTGGATTGAGGTGAACTAGTCGTAACTGAATAGAGAACCAAGCTCATGCTCTCGCGCTATTTCCGGTCTATAGAAACCTAGATTAGAGCCCACTCTCGTGCAAACCCTAATCTAAGCCACTAGCATTAAGATCGACAGCATCATCCAATCGCTCCTCGAGCCCACTCTCGTGCAAACTCGAGTTACGATCTAGGTTGTGATAGTTCGTATTTATCCAATCTCTTGTAAATGAATATGGGTATATGTTTATAATAAAAATCCTAGCTTTGGACCAATTTCTTGCAAACCAAGTCTAGTGGATCTCGATTATAAACTTAAATCGAATATCTAGGCCTTCCCATCGATCAGAATCCAATCTCTTGCAAACCCCAAATCGATTGAAATTCCTAGCTATCCGTAATAAATCAATCATATCCGAACCCCTTTAGCAATTCCATCAACATAGATATTCATTCATCACAAATCTGAAATTAGATCCATAAGATTCATCCCTTTGCCCTAGAACAGCGAAACTACTTAAGCATAGCAATAACGATAGAGAAATCGATAAAAATATTGCTTGCATATATAAAGATATCAAATCAAAGATACAAATAATAAGAACAAAGATACTTAGCTTTGATGAAGAACTTCAATCCCAATACAAGCTTTTTGATCCAAGAGGGGGCCTAGGGCATGGCCTAACCTCTAAAAAAGTCTCTAAGAAAACATAATGGAACTCCCATCTAATGACGGCTACAAACCTCTTATATAGCCCCTTCAAAACCCTGACAAAAACCCCTAAAACCCCTCTGAAATCCGTGCCCAAAATCAGATCTGTGCGTAACTTAAGTTCTGGGCCAACATCGACTTGGCCGAGTGGAAAGCTCACTCGGCCAGTGAGAATTCCTGCAGAAACTCCAAAAAATAGCACTCTGTCAAAAATTGTCTAAAACTGGTCACTCTGCCGAGTGGAAAGCTCACTCGGCCGAGTGAAAGTGTCACTCGGCCGAGTGACACTGATATGCGAATTTCAGCACTGCAGTATCAACTTGCAGAAATTCTTCAGATTTTATCCGACCTCCGATTGGCACATCCTTAGTGGCGTTGGAACCATCATGAAGTCTACTATCCATAAAAATATGATAAAAATAATTTGCCCACAGGAATGATACCAGATTTCAAAAGAGTGGGAGGCTGTCGGAAAATCTAGGCGCTCGTGTCATCGGCATCACTCGGCCGAGTGGGATTCTTCACTCGGGCGAGTGGACTTCTCTACTCGGTCGAGTAGGGTCTTTTGACGTTCTTCCAAAATTCCAGAGAGTCTGCTTCGAAGTCGGGGTTTGGGCACTCTGGCACTCTACGTCACTCAGCCGAGTGGGATTCATCACTCGGCCGAGTGGGTCTTCTGCTGTGCTCCCCAGAATTCCAGAGAGTTCACTTTGATTTCCTTCAGAAATTTTGACTCACTCGGGTGAGTGGAGTTCTCTACTCGGCCGAGTGGAGTTTTCTACTCGGCCGAGTGGAGTTCTCCACTCGGCTGAGCGCATTTTGGCGCTCAGGCATGCAGATGTCGTCGTGTCAATCTTGCTCGGCCGAGTAGGCTGCTTCACTCGGCCGAGTGAACTGCCTTGCTCGGCCGAGTGGCCTGTTTCAGAGCTCATTTCTCCTCCTCCTTGATTCCTCGTCGATTCCTTCGACGTTCTTCTTCTTCCGCTCATCGTCCAACACCGTTAGCTCCTCAATAAGGCCATGGGCGACGCTCTGGTACGCGTGCAAGTCTCTAAAGCTCATTTTGCTCCCGATTGCTCCATATTTCCTGAAATCCGATAAAAATAAGAAATAGTGAAAAGTAACGCAATATCGTCGAATAATCATGAAAAGCGCGATATGGGCGATCGAAATGACATGCAAACATACAGAAAAAAGGTGTAAAATATGTACCGATCAAAATCCACCAAGCTTACCTCTTACTCTTCCTCGAGGAAGATAAGTAGAGAGACGAACTCGGGAGATGAAAACAAAGGAAATGAAATGAAAGAAAAAGAATACGAAGTGGAAGGGGTCACTAGATTATTCTCTCAGATCTCAAGCCATAAGCCACACATCACGATAACTTGGAAAATACGAATCACATGCTATAACGATTTCATATGTTGCTTAAACATGGTACTTGCAAGCTTTTAAGAACAATAAAAAGGGACTCTCTAAATTCATACAATCAATTCGTATCCACATCACACATTTCATAGAATTTATTATACAAGTGTTGGCGATGCACTTTTCAATCAAGAGTTATAGCAGAAGCATATAAGAATCACACCAAGCATGCAATAGAGAATGGAATAAGTCATGGCATTCACGTATTTATACCGATTCATAAGAAATCTCCATAACTAAAGTATTTTGCTAAGTTTCAACATTATCAAACTTCCCCATTCGTGCACCTCTCCACTCTAATGTCGCACTCACTCATATGGTCAAGTGAATTCACTCCCCCAAGCTTAGCTTGAGGCATCGCATCTAAAGGAATATAATAGTGGAAAATGAGATTTTTGCGTTGGTTTTCCCAAGTATTTTGTGGCTCCAATCATGAGATAGCGAAATATCTTTCTTTTTCTTTTTGAACTTTTTGTTTCTCATTTTTCTTTTTGGATTTTTGTAGGAGCTATTTGATTTGTAGTTTTGGTTTTTGGCTCCTTTTTGGCTTTTTGGACTTTTTTGGAGCTAACCTTTTCTTTTGTATGTATTTTTTTGGGAAATAGATGCGATATAAGTAGCTTTAGGAGGTGAACTCAAGTGACATGTAGAGAATAAAAAGAAATATGTGCAGACGGGAATGGTGTAACGCTCGGTTCACTCTAAGATGTGCACAAATGGTTCAATAAGATAATACATCAACTAAACCAAAATGTAAGAATGGATATTCTCAATCATTTCAATAAATAGTGACGTCAAGCAGTAAAGGGTACAATCATATCAGACATGCAACAGAAGGTGAATAAGATAATGAGGCAGATGCTTCCGATATACAATTGATGCGTGAATCTTGGTGCACTTTTAACAAAAGCATACTAAACACTAATCCATACATTTAGTTTCAATTAATATCATGCATTCATATAGAGGAATCATCAAGAGAAAAAGATTTGCAAGCACATGTGAATATCAATACTATGGAATACTCTAAGTAGCATGGCATGGAATAATAAGCATCGTGATGGTTGCTAAAGCAATAAGAGATATCATCATACGAGATTCATCTAGTGGAAGAAGGAAAAGAAAATAAAAAAAAATAAAAGAACGGAAAGAAAAGAAAATCAAGCACACAACATGATGCATGAATACACATAAAAGGAAAATAAGATGGAAAAATTAAAAAGATGATGCAAAATTTTTGAAAAATTCTAAAAACATTAAAAATGAGGTAAAAATGCAACTAATGCATCTAAATGGCATGGAAATGCACTCCCCAAGCTTAAACTTCACATTGTCCTCAATGTGATCATAATGAAAGAATATGAGGAACAACGATAATAATAAGGGGTGAATGAAAAATGATGAAATGAATGACATGAAGTCCTAATGCAACTACAAGCACATGCAATGATGCATGAGAGCACCTTCCCCCAAGCTTATACCAAACAATCCTATTCAAATGACTCGATCAAAAATGTCACGGCTTCACTAAGCGAGATTAAGTCAAACGAATAAGAATGTGAGTATTCACTTGAAAGAGATGCTCGATGGGTGGTGAGCAAAAAGGGTGTGACACATCAAAATATGAAGAGGGTAATTAATATATATAATGGTTTGGGGTGTATAAGATTTTTGTTGCCGTCATATGAGGTGATATTTATTCAAGCAAATCTATACGGTCCTCTCGCTGTCGAGAGAATTCGTGTTTATTGAAAGCATAAAATTTCTACACTACTGGATTGATATCACCTATAGCAAAAGGCGGATCCAGTATCTTTGTCGGTGCAGGCAACTGCTCCAACTGCTCTTTCCGTGGCTTTGCCAGACGCGTGTGTCCACAGACTCCAACGAACTCCAGCAATGCATCCTCCAGCATTCCCACAAGGACTCCACATGTACCCTTCAGAGAATATGATGCATCAGTTCGCTGCAAAAAATTCCACCTAGTAATAAAAGTATTCCAAAGAGGATCGTCTATAGAAATATATGAAATAAATAGTGGTGGACGATACTTCCCTGGAAATAATCTAATATCCTCTCGTGCTATGATAGTTGTCTCCGTGGCGTCCTCTCTTAGCTGCTCAGGTAAATCTGGATCATAGGCGTGGACCTCCTCGATAGGCTTGTCAAACTGTGACACGTCCAAGCATACCTCCGGTCCATAATCGTATGTGTGCTGCAAAAGGTATGTCGTGTCAAAAATATCTGAATCAAAATAAATATCGAATGAAATACATGATTCAGAAATGGAGTGGGTAAAAATATCTCCCTGAGTGGGAGCAGTAAGCTCTGTGAGATAGTCCTCGACGTCAGTGAAAGAATGAGGTGGCTGCGGGAGCTCTAATGGAGGAGGATAGTGCTCAGGATCCTCATGAATGGATGTGTCCTCGTCCCGATGTATGCCCTCCTCGGTGATAAGCTTTGGCTCTGTGTGTAAGGCCTCCTCAAAAGCATGCTCTGGCTCCGCATGTGAGGACTCCGTGTCAATATGCTCTGGCTCGATAGGATGCTCTTTTGCCTTCTCATCAACTATCACTGTAGGCTCTCTCTGGAATGGTGATGCTGGTTGCTCATGTGTGTCAACTTGTGGGGATGTATCATGGGGAGAGGAATGCTCGCAAGCAATCCAAAAATATAGTCTATCCCCCTCAAGACTGACATGGATGTCATCCTCAATTGTTCCTGCAGCTAAAACACGGTTCATAACAAAATCTGCATATCGTAGCTCAAATGCATCACCTGCTGTAATGCTAACTGAACCAGTGGACCTCAATGACTCCAAGAGGCCCTCCAATAAGTTCTGAAATGTGTCCTCGTCTGGCGGCGCATATGACTCAATTTCTGCTTCCTTCACTGCCTCTTCGTCCATCTACTCTTCATATGCAATAGCTGTATCGTAGGATGTGGGATCGACGACGGCACATTCTGGCTCTGGTAGTATGTCTGGCGATGCTTCTTGCCCATAATATGAAGAAACAGAACTGAAATCTTTGGAAATGCCTGCAACCTTAAGCATGAGCGCATTCATTTTAAGTTCCCTCTTCACCCATTCCAATTGAAGGTCACCCTTATCAATCCTGGCTTGCATTTCAACCTGGTGTACATGCATCTCATCAAAACAAATCCTTTTTTTCTCATCAAGCTCGGGCCAGTGCATTTCCTCAAAAAAGTATTCTCCCATCTGAGCACTCTGATCAAAATAGTATTCTCCTGTCTGAGCACTCTGATCAAAATCTGTGGTCAACATAGTATAATCTATAACACCTGATCAACAAAGATAAATACCTGAAGAAAAATATCAGTGGCACAAAAGAATATGGAAATGATTATAATGGTGGCGGGAGTGAAAATTTACTTTTGTTAATTTATTTTTTTCGTAGTCAAATCAACCTAATTGTGACAAATTGGCTCCAACAGGAAACACCTCCCCGGTAACGACGCCAAAAACTTGATCGGCCCCCGGATATACACCCCGGGGGACACGATTGTAGTTTTACCGCAAGCGCATGGTGTAGTGGCAAGCGGGTATCGAACACGAGGAGGTGGTGTTGGCTCCAATCTATCCTAGGTTGACTCGACTACTAAGGTTTTATTGGTGGAGATGGTTATGGTATGATATAATGAAAATGGTGGTGGATGTCGGTGTCGGTGATAAAGATGCTGGTCAAATATCGATTCAAATACAATATAATAAAAGTGTCTAGGGCTAGGGAATCCCCACTACGGATCGTCATGCATTTCTGTGAATCGTGAATCTCAATATTCCTAGACTTGGATTGAGGTGAACTAGTCGTAACTGAATAGAGAACCAAGCTCACGCTCTCGCGCTATTTCCGGTCTATAGCAACCTAGATTAGGGCCCACTCTTGTGCAAACTCTAATCTAA
>JAULAV010002465.1:0-25000 GCA_030789695.1 Scilla litardierei
CATTTTTCGGATCTTTCTCGTCGGGATGATCTATTGTCCCATAGATATATCTGAGTTTTGATCTTCCACCTAGAGATAAAGTCACATCTCTAGACCAAGTTGTATAATTAATGCTACTAAGAAGAACAGATGTTAACCTCATAGTAGTATTCTGGTGTGAAAAAAACTGATCAGCGTCTGACATGATTGGGGACAAAAGAATCTACTGATCGGAGGAGTACAAACTGTCGATCTGAGGAGCAACAGCGGATATATCTAAAATTGCAGCAGCAGAATCACAGGGGCAGCCCGAAAAACTATCGGATGGAGATCTGAGTAGCCGCCGTCGGATCACATTAGCCGCCGTCGGATCTGATCACCGTCAGATCTGATCGTATCCGGATCTGAGGTAGAAGCTGGTAAAAGTCACCGGTAGACGCCGGTGGAAGAGGAGGATGCCACCAGATCTGAGGAAGAAGTCGTCGTTGGAACTGAGGAAGAAGCCACTGGATCTGGGTGCTGATCGGATCTACAGATCGGAGGATCTTGATCTCAAAAGGAATGGGTTGATCGGATCCGGATCTGATCAAGTTGAAGATCGTATCGGATCTACTCTGATACCATGTAGAAATAACAATCAAGAAAGACAAAGATTTAACGTGGTTCGGCTATAAAACCTATCCTACATCCACACAGAGAAGATAGACTTTCTTATTTCAATTATGTTACAATGAGAAGGATAGCCGACGATATTTATATGGCTAGCAAACCCTAAAAACAAAAATAGTAACAACTACATATGTGCTCATCAAATCAACCACCCATAGAAGGGATCCAACGGACCCTATTCTCTCTTCTTTCCAATAGTTCAGCCCCTCTACGTCATTGGATGTAGAATATTTGTGTATGACTAACTATTTCATGTATGTAGGGTTGAAACTTGTTAGTGCACGGGTACGAATCTAACTGGAGTATCCGCATACCCGACCCATTTAGCATCGACGACCCAATACCCCCCATGCTCTTAGCAGGGTACCGCTGAGTCAAACGAATGGGTCATTCGACCGTTAGGCTGGCGCTAACATTCAGGGAAAAGTTAATGTGGCCGAGTAAATGGGCAGCCGTTAACTCGAACCCAGTAGAAGATCATGCCCAAATCGATGAGGGACGGTTACACATCATCAATGGGGAATTACCTATAAATAGACCGAAGAACGAAGGTAAAGGGGTTCCATTTTCAAGGTACGAGGTCTAACACACAGAACTTTACTTTCTCAGCTTACATTTCTTATATATTCGAGATTGCACCGCTAGCCTTGAGACGAACCTCTGTGGGTCGATCTCATCTGCACCAAGCTCCCTCTCTCACTTTAGTTCCATACTAATTAAAGCATCGGAGGGGATTTGGGTCGGAACCTAGATCCGAGCCCCTTAACGAGTCCTTATGATGCAGATATGGTGCAGATCGACGATCATCGTCCAACATCGAAGGTCGACGTCGAGCTTCCCAGCCTCAAATGATCGATGCAACTATCGCTCGATGGTCAATTGAACGTCACACCAGCTCCAACTACCATCACTCGTGTCACGTCCCGCTCCCCAAGATACTTGGGAAGTACGAATCTGTCCCAGATACTCCTAAAGAGGTGAGTGTGAGAAATAAAGAAAGAGATGAGAGAGAACCAAAGAGAGGCAAGCCACTGTGCACATGCTGGGATAGTACATGTAATGTTCCAATCACAGAGAAAAACAACACGACATCATAACAGAAGGAGAACAACAACCAAGAGTACCATTCATTCATGCTATTAATACAAGTTCAATACAATGTCTAACACAAATGTACAACAACAGTCTTCAACTCAGCTATACATCCAAAGGATACTACCCAACTACACGACCCCAGCGTACAACTCAACTTACTAAACTACCCCACAACCCAGCTCCATACTCACAAGTCTCCAAGGATCTCCAACTCTCTGCTGCCTGATGCCAACATGATGAAAATAGAGGAGGGCACATCAAAGCGTGTCTAGTAGGAAACCCAACTTGAAAGGAACATTTCATTTTATTTTTATTTTATTGTTTTACAAATTGTTAATGTACTAACAGAACTACTGATCAACAGTGCAAAAAAGTAAAATAAGAGGAATGAAACAAGACAACATTTTGAGGTTTATTATTAATTTGGAAACCTGAACAGTATGCAGTGTATCAGGGACTGGACCTCACCTTGGGTGTATGGCTCTCAACTACCCCGCCAGTGGTACACGAGCACTGATGAATTTTAACGGGACAAATCGAACCCCCCCAGTCACTCTAGTGGGAGTGAGATAATCAACACTCATCATCACTCAGAACATTGCCATGTGGGCATCACATATCTCATCAAATCCTGCCAGTGGAGAACTCACACTGGGGTATACTGTTGAGTATTGGTGTTTCATACCAATGGTATTTTGATGATGATCACAACATTACGTTGTTGCTAATGACTCTCTTGTTTTAGTCTCTTAGTTACTTTTCAAGAATATCATTTTTGGAGACTAAACACTTGGTGCAGGGATGGACATCAAGTAGAGAAGGGCCAATGCTTGGACTCAAGGGGTGCCAAAGCTTGGAGATGATGATGAGCTTCAAGGCATCAAGATTGAAGCCATAGACTCTAAGGAAAGCATTGTAACCCATGTAATCTCATTTATTGCTTTCTCTCTTTCTGAATCTAGGTTTAATGTAATGCCTTGATAGATGGTCTACTCATAAATGCATATGCATTTAACCATCTTAGTGAGCCTTAGGATTATCGTAGAATCCAACCCAATAGGTTCATCTTGACCAAAGACTCGTTTGGAGCCGATGGCTTTCCATCAGTCGCCTGCTGAAGGATTCACAGTCGACTGGATGATTCTAGTCGCATGCCGAGCCTTCTACAGCCGACTGTGGTGCATTGCTCAAGTCACCCTTTGATTGACTCTACTTGAGCTCTTTACATCAGTCGACTGATGATCAATTTACAGTCGCCTGTATATTTACATTCGCCTGTGAAATGGTCAACAGTCGTCTGAAAGGCGTAAGTGCAAATACTGCATCCCTCTGTTTTTCTCCATCTCCTACAGCAGTCGACTGATGAAGGATTTACAATCACCTGTCTATTTTACAATCGACTGTTTTCTTGTCATCAGTCACCTATATGCTTATTTAGAGAACGAGTGCAACTCTCTGTTTTATTCCATCCCCTGCAGCAGTCGCATGCTGAAGGTTTTACAAGCGCCTGTCATATTTACAGTTGACTGCATCGAATTCATCAATCGACTGTCGTGGCTCAGTTTATAGCCGTTGGATATTTCTAGCCGTTGGACAGTTGACTATCATTTGTTCATCAGTCGACTGTCAGTGACGTTTCTGCCCAGAAACTAGCAGTTACAGCTTTTTGTTTTTGGCTGTTTCCTTGGGTTTTGAGAGTTGATATAGGGTTCCTATATATATGAGAGGGCTGAGTTCATATGAACTTCTTGATGCTATTGAAAATCATTAGAGTTTAATTAAGCCACTCTCAAACTCTCTCATTTCCCTCTTAGAGCTAGTATTCCTCTTCATGCATTGAAGTCAAGCTCAAGGGAAATCATCCAAGTGCAATTCTAGCAAATCTCATCACTTGGAGATCCTCTTCCATGCCTTTCATTCATTTATGAGTAAGTTCATCTCAAGGCATAGGTAAGAGTATTTGTTTTACTTTGTTATTTCTTTGAAACCCTAGCTTTCTGTGTGAGAGTTAGTTACTCTCTGTGTGAGAGTATAACCTTCTGTGTGAGGGTTGATTGAGATCTCTCTGTATGAGAGTTTGAGTCTCTCTGTGTGAGAGCATAAGTCTTTCTGTGTGAAAGCAAGGATATCTCTTTGTGAAAATCCTAAATCCTCTGTGTGAGGTCTCTCTGTAAGAGAGTAATGATTTCTCTGTGTGAGAGTCCAAATCCTCTATGTGAGGTATCTCTGTGTGAGATTGTATTCACTTCTCTGTGTGAGAATTATAGTGGATATTAGTGTGGCTAGACGTACCCAAGTTTGGGAAACCAGGGTAATTCATGTGTTTGTATTTGGATTGATTGTGTTGATTAATTCCTCTTGCATTTATTATTCCGCATTTGCAAGTTTAATTTTAATTGCACAATTTATTGCCATTACTCTATTCACCCCCCTCTAGAGTGTTTGTTGTTAGTATTGTAAGGTAGACGGTCCTTACAATCGGTATCAGAGCGAGGTTGAAGCATACAACGACGATGGCAAACAACGCTTCATCCATGTCTCATAAAGAAGGTCTATCAACCGTTCGACTCCCGCTCTTCAACGGAACCAACTACTCAAGTTGGAAGATCAAGTGATGATCTACTTGGAGGGTCAAGACCTTTGGGACATCACAGAGTCACCATTTGAGAAGCCTACTACACCCGCGGCTTCGAGAACAAAAGCAGAGAAGGACTCGCTCAAATTTAATGTGAGGGCTATGAATGCATTCCATTGCACCCTCACCTCAAATGAGTTCAACCGCATCTCCATGTGTAAAACGGCCAACGAAATTTGGCATACATTGGAGATTTCTCATGAAAGGACTTCGAAGGTAAAAAAAATCTAAACAATGCGTATTTAGATCTAAATATGAGTTGTTTAAGATGCAGGAAGGTGAAAACATCTCAGAGATGTTCACAAGGTTCACAGAAATCGTGAACGTTTTGGAAGGACTTGGGAAGGTGATTTTCCAAGAGGATCGAGTGGAGAAGATCCTTGACTCGCTCACATCTCAATGGGAGTCAAAGGCCAATGGTATTTTGGAGTCTTACGACATGTCCAAATATACCGTTGAGGAGTGCATTGGGAATCTCATGGCGTATGAAGTAAAGCTTCAACACAAGAAGGAGATTCAACCATCCAAGCCCGAGAAGCTTGAGAAGCAAAATGGGATTGCATTTCATGCCGAGAAGGAGCCAATCGAATGGAGAAAGAAATTACATCAGGAAGCTCCGAGTGAAGATGATGGAGAAAATGATGTTAGCGATGATGATTACATCGAGCTTGCCCAGCAATTCAAGGCATTCCTCAAGGGCAAGCAATGTAAATCTTTGTCAAAGTTTGCCTCCAAGTCTAACAATTCTATTTGTTTTAATTGTAGAGGAAAAGGTCATCTTTCTACCAAATGTCCTTCCAAGCCCGACAAAGAGACTTACAAGGGAAAGGGAAGAAGCATTGGAAAGGCAATTCCAAATCCAAGAACCAAAAGAAGGGACTTGTCGGCACATTTGATGACTCCTATGAGGACACATCAAGTGATGAAGAAGAGGATGACAAGGAGCAAGCTCACTTGTGCTTCGCGGCTTTTGATGATTCTTCATCAATCTCCTCAATATCAATCGATGAAGAAGTAGATGTGTGGCTCAACTCCAACGAAGAAATGTGCTTCATGGCTAATGGGGAAGATTCTTTGTCAAGCTCTAGCGAGGAGGAAAGGGATGAGGAAGTTGAGGAGGAAAAGCTATCCTACCAGGAGCTCGAATACTGCTTCAATGTGGCCTCCAACTTGGCAAGTAAGTGTGTCGACTCATATGATAAATTGAAAGCTAAATTTAAGAATGCTATGAGTAGGGTGCATGCTTTATAATCTACTAGTGTAAATAATCATGATGCTTTGTATGTTTGTGACACTAGTGAGAGAGACACACTTCTCCCTCAAGTTAAGGAATTGAGCATAACCAATGAAAAATTAGTAGCTCAAAACCTTAGCTTAGAAACTCGCATTCAACAACTTACGTTGAAATGCGAAGAGAAATCCTATAAGCTTATTAGCTTTGTTCATGCTAGGGATTCACTCTACGGTTTGCATGAAAAACAACATCCGGTAAACCATAGAGGAGGTTTGGGATACACTCCAAAGGTGGTTACCAAACCCATCTCTAATTCCTTTTATGGTGCAAATACAAGAAATATTGCTAAAGTACCTAAGAAGAATCACCATGCTTTCTTGTATAATAATAACACCAACAAGAAGCATGTAAATCACAAGGTGGTGAGAAAAAATAAAAAATCCTTCATTTTTTGCTAAGAAGCAAAATCATCTTACTATGCATGCCAAGAAATTCTTTTCTCCACCTAAGCATGTCACATCCATCCCTCCTACAAAGGCAAAATCCTTGCCTAGGAAATCCTTCAGTTTATGGATTTCCACTAGGTTTAGTGTGCAAGAGAGGGATAGCTACATCAACGCTTTGGTTAGGGATGTGATCACCTCATGTGATTACATTAGGAAATCAAACTCCTCTTGGATTTGGTTCCCTAATGTTTAGGTTCCTCACATATATGCATATTGCATGGGTATTATGCTTAAATGTTTATTTTTAGCATACCCATTGTTTGTGAGTGTTTCATGTTTTGAAAATGTTTTCAAATATATTTTTCATGAAAACGGGGACCTTGGGGAATACATTATTATACATGCAAGTTTATTAATCTTGTGTATGACAATGGGAGAGTTATTATACCTAATATGTTTAAAATATTTTAAAACATATTGTAACTCTTATTTTGGATTTTGATAAGATCATTATTTACAATTGGTTATTATGGTATTGATCTTGACCCATTGATATTGCCAATATGCTTCAAGTGATACTTTGTTTTGGCAATGTCATTGTGTATCAATGAAGCTTGATTTTTCCATATCTATTGCTTTGATACACTTTAGGCCCATGGCTCCAATTAATGTTTTCAAATTGGTAAAAAGGATTATCTTTCAAGATTCTTTTTCTACAATTGGTATTATCTCAATTGTTAGAGATTGTTTATCTCCTACTTTATTGTTGGTATTAGATCCTAGAAGTCAAAAGTTTTTGACCATTTCTATGATCTAAGGGGAGCATGGAATAGTGATTGATACCCACTAAATTTTTACAATTTGGTATCATACATTTCTTTACTCTGGCATATTGTCACATCTTTGATTAAGATGTCAAGGGGGATATTTTTGATGTCCACCTTTTTGACGATGTCAAGGGGGAGAGATATATGCATTATGTAAATCTTGTATTTCATACATATGCATATTGGGAGAGATATATATCTATGGGGAGAGATTTGTGGGATTATATAATCCATTCATGTGTGCATAATTATTTTCTATTGAAATTGGTTTATGAAATCCACTCCTGTTATATGTCACCATGCTTTCTCATTTTTCTGGTGGTGCATATAAGTAGGGGAGCTCATTAGCATTGTGCTTTATTTCTTTATGTTTTACATAATGTGTGTCATCATCAAAAAGGGGGAGATTGTTGAGTATTGGTGTTTCTTACCAATGTTATTTTGATGATGATCACAACATTATGTTGTTGCTAATGACTCTCTTGTTTTAGTCTCTTAGTTACTTTTCAAGAATATCATTTTTGGAGACTAAACACTTGGTGCAGGGATGGACATCAAGTGAGAAGGGCCAATGCTTGGACTCAAGGAGTGCCAACGCTTGGAGATGATGAGGAGCCTCAAGGCATCAAGATTGAAGTCATAGACTTTAAGGAAATCATTGTAATCCATGTAATCTCATTTATTGCTTTCTCTCTTTCTGAGTCTAGGTTTAATGTAATGCCTTGATAGATGGTCTACTCATACATACATATGCATTTAACCATCTTAGTGAGCCTTAGGATTATCATAGAATCCAACCCAATAGGTTCATCTTGACCAAAGACTCGTTTGGAGTCTTTGGCTTTCCATCAGTCGCCTGCTGAAGGATTCAAAGTCGACTGGGTGATTCTAGTCGCCTGTCGAGCCTTCTACAACCGACTGTGGTGCACTGCTCAAGTCACCCTTTGATTGACTCTACTTAAGCTCTTCGCATCAGTCGACTGATGATCAATTTACAGTCGCCTGTGAAATGGTCAACAGTCGTCTGAAAGGCGTAAGTGCAAATACTGCATCCCTGTTTTTCTCCATCTCCTGCAGCAGTCGACTGTTGAAGGATTTACAGTCGCCTGTCTATTTTATAGTCGACTGTATTCTTGTCATCAGTCACATGTATGCTTATTGGGAGAACGAGTGCAACTCTCTGTTTCATTCCATCCCCTGCAGCAGTCGCCTGCTGAAGGTTTTACAGGCGCCTGTCATATTTACAGTCGACTGTATCGAATTCATTAGTCGACTGTCGTGGCTCATTTTATAGCCGTTGGATATTTCTAGCCGTTGGATAGTCGACTGTCATTTGTTCATCAGTCGACTGTCAGTGACGTTTCTGCCCAGATACTAGCCGTTACAGTTTTTTGTTTTTGGCTGTTTCCTTGGGTTTTGAGAGTTGATATAGGGTTCCTATATATATTAGAGGGCTAAGTTCATAGGAACTTTTTGATACTATTGAAAATCATTAGAGTTTAATTATGCCACTCTCAAACTCTCTCATTTCCCTCTTAGAGCTAGTATTCCTCTTCATGCATTGAAGTCAAGCTCAAGGGAAATCATCCAAGTGCAATTCTAGCAAATCTCATCACTTGGAGATCCTCTTCCATGCCTTACATTTATTTATGAGTAAGTTCATCTCAAGGCATAGGTAAGAGTATTTGTTTTACTTTGTTATTTCTTTGAAACCCTAGCTTTCTGTGTGAGATTTAGTTACTCTCTGTGTGAGAGTATAACCTTCTGTGTGAGGGTTGGTTGAGATCTCTTTGTTTGAGAGTTTGAGTCTCTCTGTGTGAGAGCATAAGTCTGTCTGTGTGAAAGCAAGGATATCTCTTTGTATGAATCCTAAATCCTCTGTGTGATGTCTCTCTGTGTGAGAGTAAGGATTTCTCTGTGTCAGAGTCCAAATCCTCTGTGTGAGGTATCTCTGTGTGAGATTGTATTCACTTCTCTGTGTGATAATTATAGTGGATATTAGTGTGGCTAGACGTACCCAAGTTTAGGGAACCAGGGTAATTCATGTGTTTGCATTTGGATTGATTGTGTTGATTAATTCCTCTTGCACTTATTATTCCGCATTTGCAAGTTTAATTTTAAGTGCACAATTTATTGTCATTAATCTATTCACCCCCCTCTAGAGTGTTTGTTGTTAGTATTGCAAGGTAGACGGTCCTTACATATACCTCTCATGTCCAGTCCTGACACTTATGAACTACCCAGGCCTCCCCCATCATGTGTCACCCACGTTTGCATGGACTGAATTACTCGGGATACATCATCAATCTCACGTCTTTCCATTCTTACTCAAGGTATCATTTCTTTCATTGCTCAAAGTCACACCTCATGTTTTCATAGAATTTGCAACATTATTGAATTACCATGCAACTTTCACAAATTTCCTCATTCGTTTAGCCACCAGCAAAGTCCACATGCATCATAGAAGTAAAAAAGAAGACTAAGAGCTGCTACTTCAAGTGACAATAATTAATGTTAATGGAGACAAGGTTCACTTTCACACATAATTCAAACACATCAGCATACTGGAAATAGCATTCAGTCCTTTAACAGGGCCATTTTCATGAAATTTCAGTTAGAATTCGAAAAAAGTGTCACCCACAAAGTTGTAGATATGGCAGTTTTACGTACACCCACCAAATTTCAAAAATTAATATAACATGTGTGATTTATGGTGCTCAGTTTAGTAACAGATAGCAATTCTGTTCAGATTCAGAAAATCTGACATAACTTCAACAACGAATTTATCCCTATTGCAGGCGGAATTTGATAATTTTTCCCTATGCATAGATTGTAGTCCTTGAAGTGTAGTTTCTCAAAATGTCTAAATTTGCAGGATTTGGTTGTCTACAGTGTCAGTTATTGCCATTTCAGTGAGGTGGTGCAAAATCTGGCAGATTCTGTTACTTCAGATACAATAGCAGTTTTGAGCTAATTACAGTTCCAATTTGGAAAAATTTCCAACATGAAAGTTGTAGATAACCAACTGATTAATTCAGCACAAGTTTTTTAGAATTTAACTCAGTCTACAGAGTGAGATATGCGCAAAAACATTCACAGCAAAATTCGGATTTTAAAATCTGCACCAACTTAGTATGAAGTTCAACAAATTAGGATGTAAAGTATTGCATATATATTAGTTGCTGGAACTAATTATGAATTATAATCCTAGATGAGTTCATCACAAGTTGAATTTCCTACATTGAGGTGATGAGAGGAAAAGGGTAGCTCTTCCCCTTCTCTTTCCTTCGCTCCTTCCTTCTTCTTCCTCTTCTTCTTCTTCTTTCTCCTCTTCTTCTTCTCTTCTTATAAATTTTTTTTGAGGAATTTCGGCCAGCATAAGGGAGAGGAGAGGAGAGGGAATGAGATGGAGAATGGAAGAAGAAAAGAGAGGTTCTAGGGTTTTCTTCTCATTTCTTTTCTTTTCTTCTCTTTTCTTTTCTAGTTTTTTCTTTTCTTTTCTATTCTCCTTTCTTTTCTCTCAATAATCCAATTATATATGTTAAAAACTAAAATTTACAAAAGACCCATCTTCCCCTAACACTTTATTTATAAGCCCTCGTGAAAATTACCCAAAGATCTCTAATTATACTTAACATTTCTCATTACCACTCCTATACACCCACGCACACACACACACTCCATATATATATATGTTTATATATCCTATTATCTCTACACACCCATGTATACAATTTACATATATAAAATCATACACATGTGGTATTTCACGCATAGGGGTATTACAACTCGGCCCTGGTTCTTCCAACCAAGGGTCCCACTCCAATTGCTGACGAGGCTCCGACGTAGCATCTCGAGTCTACGTCAGCTTGACAACTGTCTCGGTCAATTTTGGCCTTAATAGTTTGGCACCGTCTGTGGGAAACCACGAGTCGACATCCCGATCGACGAACTACTCGACCATGTCGACCCGCCCATCTATATCCTCCGAGGTTGCCACGAGACCTCCCAGCGTCGGACTCATCAGTATGATAACTGGAGGTCCCCTGTACTCAGAGTTATCAACCTATCTCTAAAGCTCCTATGCTGGGAGGTTGATGACAGTATCCATGGGGCGAAAGCACCCCAGAGATTCTGCACCACCTATCTCATTCTCAGATGAAGATCTAGAAGGTGTGGAACTACCGCACGATGATGCCGTCGTCGTCACGGCCACCATCAAAGAGATCGCCGTAAAAAGATTGCTTGTTGACACCGAAAGCTCGTGCGACATACTCTTCTTCACTACATTGGAGAGGATGAAAATGTCATCCATGGAGTTGACGCCTTGTACGTGACCCCAAGTGGGATTCACCGGACATTCCGCCCCGATAGCGAGCATCATCACCTTACCGGTAACCCTCGGTACGTATCCTCGACAAATCACTTGCCTAACCAGTTTTATGATGATGAAGATCAACTCGGCGTATAACGGGATCATCGGAAGACCACTACTAAACGCCATAGAAGCGGTGGTCTCGACCTTCCATCAGATGGTCAAGTTCCAGACCCCCGAAGGAGTCGAAAAAGCAAAAGGGAATCAGAAACAGGCGTGGTCATGCTACACGGTGTCCACCGCCCTGAGGAGGATCGGGCAGGCGGATCCAGTCGACCCACGGATCAAAGATCGATGGCCTATCGCAGTCGTAGAGATGGAGAACATCCGAGTCTCCAAAGAGGAATGAAAAACCTTCTCTATTGGGTCGCTGCTCCCTTTCGACATAAATGAACAGTTAATTGCCCTCCTAAGATCGCATGCAGACATCTTCACCTGGACCCTGAAGGATATGCTCGGCATCGACCCAGAGGTAGCATCCCACAAGCTGGAGGTCGACTTGACCTCCAGACCTATGAAGAAAAAGAAGAGAAATATGGGAGGCGATAATATGAAAGCTGCAATCGAAGAAGTGGATTGACTTCTTGAAGCTGGCTTCATTCGAAAAGTCAAGTACCCTGAATGGCTCTCGAATGTCGTGATGGTCAAGAAGGCGAACGACACATGGCGAATGTGAGTCGACTTTACTGACCTCGACAAAGCGTGCCCGAAGGATAGCTACCCCCACCACGAATCGACCATCTAGTCGACAGTGCTCCTGGCTACGAACTTCTCAGCTTCATGGATGCCTTCTCAGGATATAACCAGATTCATATGGCACCAGAGGATGAGAAGAAAACCTCTTTTATCACTGATCGGGTTATTTTTTGTTACTCCAAAATGCCATGCGGTTTGAAAAATATAGGGGCCACGTTTCAACGCATGATGAACGATGTCTTCCAGGCTCAAATAGGACGAAACCTAGAAGTCTATGTCGACGACATGTTGGTCAAGTAGAAGAAGCCAACGGGTCACGTCGCAGACCTCAATGAGATATTTGCATAGATCCCGGCGATACAACCTTCGGCTAAAACCTGCCAAATGTACCTTCGGGATTCGGTCGGAAAAGTTCCTCGGCTTCATGTTGACGAATCGAGAGATCGAGACCAACCCCAACAAGATTGTTGTCATCATCACGATGAAGGAGCCCTCGACTCTCAGAGAGCTCCAGAGGCTGAATGGAAGGATAGCAGCCTTGGGACGGTTCTTGTCTAAGTCAGACGAGAGGTCATTGCCTTTCTTAACGGTACTGAGAAAGGCGATAGCCTCCGCGTCAAGTGGCAGGAAATTCATCGAATGAGATACAGACTGCATAAAAGCTTTCTCTGAGTTGAAGGAGTAGCTTCGCACCCCACCACTCCTGACCAAGCCAGATAAAGATGATCAGCTCATCATCTACCTGACCGACACCGAGGAGGCCGTAAGTTCGGCGCTTATCAAGAAAGACGTAGGGGTACAACGGTCCATCTACTACGTTAGTTAGGTTCTCTGAGGTGCATAGGTCAACTACTCGAGGATCGAAAAGATGGCTTTCGCACTGGTCCAATCCACGAGGAGGCTGCGACCATATTTCCAAGCGCACACCATTTTGGTACTCACCAACACTCCCTTAGAGCAGATCCTGAAGAGGCTCGATCGTTCAGGGAGGATGACGAAATGGGGGTCGAACTAAGCGAATTCGACATCCAGTTTAAATCAAGGACCGCCATCAAAAGGCATGCTCTCGTCGACTTTATCGTCGAACTCACTTACAACGATGGCCTGCGTGAAGAGGTATATGTAACTAGCGTACTACCTGAGGCTACCCCCTCGCCCTCAACAAGCATCAATCCACCAAACAGAGCGAAAGACGCAATTGAAGACGAGGGAACCTGGATCGTACAATTTGATGGTTCGGCCATAGAAGATGGAAGCGGGGCCAGAATAATCGTCCAAACTTCAGCGGGGATATATTCAAATACGCCCTTTGCTTCGATTTCCAAACCACTAATAATGGTGCGGAATATGAAGCAGCCATCAACGGACTCCAACTGGCTCGAGCCCTAGGGGCAAGAGTGGTCCAACTACTCAGCGACTCCAGTCTCATCGTCCACCAACTGAATGGGACCTTCGAGGCCCGTGACGACTAATGCAGAGTTACATACAAGTCTCTAAAGCAGAGCTCGTCAAATTCGCACGCGTAGAAATTCATCACGTGACAAGGTCGAAGAATCATCGAGCTGATGCCTTATCGAAGCTTGCATCCTCCTCTCCCGCGGGACTCGGTCGGACCGTGTATGTACACTGTCTACTCCATCCCAGCAAACTGGCATATGAACTGCTAAGCCTCGACCAAGAGATCATTTGGATGGACCCGATAATCTGTTACCTAAACACAGGGGAGAAGCCGACTGACCCAGTAGAAGCACGAAAGCTAGAACGAAAGGCCTACCAATTCATCCTGCTAGATGGTTCATTGTACAAAAGCTGATGGACCAGGTATGACATCATTCCCTATCTTAAATACTAAGCCCCGCAGGAAGCGCACTACGTGATCTAGGAGATCCACGAGGGCGATTGCGAAAACCACTGCAGAGGAAAATCCATAGCTTTGAAGGCCATGAAACAATGGTATTTTTGGCCAACAATGTTCAAAGATGACGTCGAATACGTTCGATAGTGCTCGACCTTCCAAAAGTTCTCAAATGTCAGCTTGGCCCCACCAACGGATTTGACCCCCATCGTAAGTGCAGTTCCTTTCACCAAGTAGGGACTAGACCTCCTTGGGCCATTAAAACCAGCAAGTGGGCTACGGAGATACTTAATAGTGGCGATCGACTACTTCACAAAGGGGATCGAAGCGAAAACTTTGTCTCGAATCACCTGGAAGGAAGCTCGAAGCTTCGTCTAGAAGCCCATCATCTGTCGTTTTGGCATCCTACAATCCATAGTGACGGAGAATGGGACACAGTTTGACAGCGCTAGCTTCAGAGACTTCTGCTCAGAGCTAAAGATCAAGTTGCACTTTGCTTCCATCGACCATCCTGAGTTGAACAGTTTAGCAGAGGCAGCCAACAAAAGCGTCCATGGGTCCCTGTGGAAGAGAATAACCGAGCTCGAAGGAACTTGGCCGGACGAAATCTACAGCATACTATGGTCGTACAGAACGACCCATAAAACCTTAACGAGGGAAACACCGTTCATGTTGACCTATGGATGCAAAGCCGTTGTCCCAGTCGAGGTCAATGAACGACCGCTTCGTCTCCAATACTATGATGAAGAAAGAAACTCAGAAGGCCTCGAGCTCAACCTACAACTAGTAGATGAGGTCCGCGAATGGGCTTTAGCTACCCTCATCAAACAAAAAGGATGCATGGCCCCACTATTTCAACTCGAAAGTCTGCGATCACAGCTTTCAGGTGGGTGACTTGGTGCTGCGTAAGGCCGCTTTCACTCCCGAGATTCTCAAGCAGGGGAAGCTCGCTGCGAGGTGGAAAGGACCCTACACAGTGATCGATGTACTCGGTCCTGCCACCTACCGACTCGCTACTTTGGATGATAGAGAACTCCTCATCCCTAAAACGTTGAGCATCTGCGGAAGTATTATCAATGATGGTACAAACGTGGTAAAATGACCGAAATCCATCTTTGTCTTTTATCCTATGTATGTTCATTATGAATACAAAGTTGTAACGACCCGTGCTCGGGGGCCTGTTACTTATTTGGTTTACTCGCAGGTCTGCAGTTTACTAGTGAAATCAGCATAGCCACAACTCAGAGATGTACCAACACTCAACCAACGTACAACATTATTACAGTTCAAATAAGAATACAAACCAGCAGTTGCACTCTCTCACAAAATACATGAAAAGTAAAGCGGAAAGGAAATACATCGAAGGTACATCACACATACACTCTGAATATAAAAGTCGGCAGTCTCAAGATCGTGCTACGGCTCTGTGAACTCAGGAGGGCCTAATTCAACCTGTGCGGTGTCTGCGGTGCTACGGAGATGGAACCATAGGTAAGTCATAATAATTCTAGCGATAGAAAAAGAGGAGTGCACAAATTTGGAGCAGGCTATAGTAAACAAGTGCGGAAAGTAAAGTAAAAACAAACATGCATGCAAGAGCGATAAGTAAAGTGCTAGTGTAGTGTGTAAATTAAAGGTGACGGTGCAAGTGCCAAAGCAATGTACAAGTGCAACAACTGTGGCATGGCATATGGTAGCAGCAATATTTTAACTAGCATGCAATGTAATGTCAATAGTAGGACAACCAGGCAGATGTAGTAACACTAAGCAGGCAATAGTAAAACTAGAAACTACGTGAATTATGTAGAAAGGTACAGTGTGCGACCATTGAGCTCATCTCCTCCCACAGGGGTGCTCACCCGGGCGGATCACATTTCACTTTTGTTTTTACATTTCACTTAAACGGTCGGTACGGTGCACTATGTAGATGGCTCGCGGTTGCTCCCGCACTTTCACTAATATAAGTTTACTTGAAAAACCCAGTGTAGTGCTAACTACTTGTAAGCATTCAATTTCAATAGGATGTTCCAGCAGTATGATGTCAATGCAGTATATCACTCAGTCATTAAGTTGCAATACGGTATGTCAATTTTGTTGTTCTAAAAGCAAAGACATTCAAAAGCGTTAACGACACTCCAAAGAGCTTCGCTTGTTGAAAAGTCAAGGCAGAACCTCAAGAGAGAATGTCAGTCTTGAGCAATGATTTGAAGTCCAACAACTAAGTTACCGATTCCATGCTTCGAGCATGCGGTATTTCTATTTAGTACACTATTTTCCATTACATACACTATCTAAATTTCTAAGGTTAGAATTTACGGTGACTTACACTATCGGGATCGTCGTAGTAAGACGAGGATGGAGTTAGAGCGCGATGATTGGTACCTGCAAACACAAAAAGTTATCAGTTACTGGCTACACTAATTATTATCTAATTAATTGGTCGTTTTGATTTTCAAAACCGGTTGAAACGATGTCGAAAAACGTTCTAAATTTTTACATAAGCTGAAAAAAAATATTATAATTTTACTAAAAAGGAAAACATTTTCAGAAGCTCCTGCTATTTTTTATAATTTTCAGAAACTCAAAAATAGCTTTAAAACCAAAATTATTTAAGTTACGTATATCTTCCGTAATTTATTCTAGGAGCAATACAAGTCGGAATTACTTGAATGGTCAAAACGACCGTCTCGAAGATTACTATTACCTATAATTTTATCACGTATCAGTGTACGTGAAAACATCGAGTTACAGATTTTAGAATGAATTATACTTATTTAATTTTTAAGTTTAAAAATGATTCTGGAAAAAGTAGGCGTCTGATCGAGATGAGACCAGTGCCATGGGGTCCGAAATATTGTTTCCAATTTTCTGGAGCTAGCCTCATATTTTTCTGGGCCCTATATTTCAAGTTATGGATTTTATGCCATAAAACCCTATTATTAATTATTTAAAAATACGAAAATACGAAATATGTTCGTATTTAAGATCGTGCCACTGTGGGTTTTACGCACCCACTGTTCTTACGCATACTGTCGGGGGGGCGTTGCGGCGGTGGCCGGAGGAAGGCGGCGACGGCGGGATGACGGAGGTGGGTCGAGGCCAGAGGCGACGAGGGCAGGGCGGTCGACGGCGCTACAGGGCGGTCTCCAGGTGCTGTGGTGGAGCGGAGGGGTCTGTGCGAGCAGGCGGACACCGGCACTGGGCGAGGGCGGGTGAGTGGGGGCGGTCGTCGGCGGGACGGCGGCGTTGGAGGCGGCTGAGCGGCGACGGAGCTCGGCACTGCTTGGGGGTGCTCCGGAGGAGACGACAACGGCAGGAGCTGTGCGGGGGGTCTTCGTCGGCGTTCGGGGCGGATGGAGATCGTCAAGGCCGTCGGAGGGCGGCGGTTGGACAGGCGGCGGCGGTCGACTCCCCAGTGGCGAGGGGCGGAGGGAGAGAGAGTGTGAGTGAGTGAAAGAGAGAGGGTGAGAGTGAAACGCGAGTTGGAGAGCGGGGGAGAAGAAATTAACGGCCTGGATTTCGAAAATTATCGGGGAGAGAGAGAAGGAGAGAGAGTGTTACTGTGTGTGTTAATAATTTGAAGGGGGGGTTTATATAGAGATTATCTTGATGGCACTTTTGTAATGAGGGGGAGACACGAACTTAATTGGGATGGGTGAGGGTTGGATCTGAAATGATATAGATCCAACCAACCAAACCGTGGATAACTGAGGTGGTTGGGAGATTAGGGTGAAAGTAAAAGGGGTAAAAGTCAATTAGTGATTGTAATTAGTGAGAACCGGAGGGATACAAGCCCAGTTTTACAAACGACTCTGAAAAATTACGAAAACATACCCACGGGATCGTATCGTCGCGAGGATCGCGAATACAAGATCCGTTTCGTTTTGGGATTTGGGCTATGAAAATACTAGTTTTAGGCCAAAACGTTTAGAAAGCGGGTTTGCGAGTTCTAAGCTGAAATGATATCAGAAAATTATGAAATTAATGTGGAGAGCCCTAAATGATCATAGGATGTTACTATAGAAGTTTGAAAATGTTTTGAAAATGTTTGAATAGAAAATAAATTCGTTAAGCCAAAACGGTAATTATTGAAAATGAATTTTTATCGAAATTTTTTTGAGTATTCGAGGAAAGCTGAAAATACTGAAATACCTTATAATTAGTCTAGTGCTCCAAAATATTTTTATAAGAATTTTTGAAATCAGTTTTGTTATTAAACTCTTGACTAACCACTATAAATATATTTTTAAAATTGTTGAAAAATATGTTAAATACGTACATGAAGTGTTTGAAAAATACAGGCCATTACATCTTACCCTCCTTAAAATAATTCTGTCCTCGAAATTTCAAGCTTAATAAAACAAATAATTCATGTTATGAAGAAGCTCAAGCAAATAAATGATAGAAAAGATAATATGAAATATAATGTGATATCACAGCATCTTGTAAAAAGAGATGTTGTTTATGAATACATATTATTGGCATCACTATAGCTTCTATAGTTAGTCTTAAGACTAGCGTTATCATAGTAGCTGAAATTACAATGATATGATAGTATTGCAAATGAACGAGTATAATATCAAAAGCGATAATTCATACCCCCAATCACCTAGTCGATGGCTTCGACATCTTCTACGATCATCGTGTAGGCCTATCGTTGCAGAGGAGGTGGTGGTCGACGAGAAGCATCTCTAGCAGGGGCAGCAGCTATGGCAGTGGTAGCGACTCGCTCTCTTGCATCTAGGCAATCTCTAGCAAGATGGTCTTCCGCTCCATAAATCAGGCAGAGATTTCGGTACCAACGGCACTCTGATTTCACATGTCTAGGCCTACCACAATGGTGACACACTGGACGTTGCGGTGGTGCCTGCCTCTTGAACTGGGTCTGCTGGATCGGACGATACATCTAGTCGGATGATGGCTGACGGCTGGGTCTAGCAATAGTCATTGGAGGTGGGGGCCTTCTGGAAGGGGCAGCCATCGCACGCCTTTCTTCTCTCTCAATGAACTCATGTTCACGAGCAGCAGCCAGGACCTCGGTGTGAGTGCATAGTGGACATCCGACTAAGTTCCGGTGGATCTCTATGTTGAGACCCTGCTTGAAGCATCGGGCTCGGGCCATAGGAGTGGTAATCATCTCGGGAGCAAAACGGCTCAGCAAGGTGAATCGGGCGTCATACTGTTCCACTGTCATGGAACCTTGCTTCAACCCGACTAATTGCGCCTGAAGTTCCATCTGAGCCTCAGGAGAGAAATATTGGGTGCGAAAAAGTTTAGTGAACGTCGCCCATTCGATCGGTCGTTGAAAACGATCTTCTTCAGATCCCCACCAGACTCTGGCTTCATCCGTCAGTTGGGACCTGGCAGTGTCCACCCAAGCATGCTTTTCGATCTGAGCGGCTCTCAAGTTCTCCTCGGTACTTCCTAGCCATTCTTCGACCGTCATCAGACCATCCTCACTGTTCCAGGTTTTCAGGTTGAGGGAGCAGAATTGTTGGATGCCTCCCACAGGATGATATTCTCCCTGGATAGCTTGGACCATCTCTCGCAATGCGAGATCAGAGATCTGATGCACTGTGGGAGCTGATCCGTTGTTCGTCTGGTTGCTGGCTCCAGACTGGTCGGCTCCATTGGTGCTCTCCGAGGTGTTTCCATCCATCTCTCGAGTGTCAAACCTGCATTCAGAGAAAGATTCTAAGAAGGTCAATCGAAAGGTCATCAAGCTAAAGGAAGGGTAATAGTGATGAATATCGATGACGTTACATAATCATGATTCATGTCCTTGCGGTCCAACGGACACGGCCAGGGAAGTGACTAAGCCAGGATCACTTACACCCAGTCTAGCTAGGTTGATCCAACAAACTTATCCAAGCACATTGACCGGATCATGGTCCATTGAAGGAAACTTATCATTTATATGCGTGCCATCAACACAAAAGATTTTTATTAACAACTAATTAATCCTATCAACTAGTTGAATCATAAAAATTCAAAATTTAGGTTTTGTTAATGACTTTTATTAAGTCCAGATAGGTCAGCTCCATTGGGGCTCTCCAAAGTGTTCCCGTCCATCTTTTGAGTGTCAACCTGCATTCTAAAAAATGTCAGCTTAGTCGAGTATCGTATATGATACATCCAGGTTTTACTATACTGTTCACGAGGTACTTTGCACGGACCTGCATGGGCCGCCAAACTTGTAACGACCCGCTCTCGAGGGCCCGTTACTTATTTGGTTTACTCGCAGGTCTGCAGTTTACTAGTGAAATCAGCATAGCCACAACTCAGAGATGTACCAACACTCAAACAGCGTACAACATTATTACAGTTCAAATAAGAATACAAACCAGTAGCTGCACTCTCTCACAAAATACATGAAAAGTAAAGCGGAAAGGAAATACATCGAAGGTACATCACACATACACTCTGAATATAAATGTCAGCAGTCTCAAGATCGTGCTATGGCTCTACGAACTCAGGAGGGCCTAATTCAACCTGTGCGGTGTCTGCGTTGCCACGGAGATGGAACCATAGGTAAGTCACAACAATTCTAGCGATAGAAAAAGAGGAGTGCACAAATATGAAGCAGGCTATAGTAAACAAGTGCGGAAAGTAAAGTAAAAATGAACATGTATGCAAGAGCGATAAGTAAAGTGCTAGTGTAGTGTGTAAAGCAAAGGTGACAGTGCAAGTGCCAAAGCAACGTACAAGTGCAACAACTGTGGCATGGTATATAGTAGCAGCAATATTTTAACTAGCAGGCAATGTAATGTCAATAGTATGACAGCCAGGCAGATGTAGTAACACTAAGCAGGTAATAGTAAAACTAGAAACTACGTGACTTATATAGGAAGGTACAGTGTGCGACCATTGAGCTCATCTCCTGCCACAGGGGCGCTCACCCGGGCGGATCCCATTTCACTTTAGTCGGTACATTTCACTTAGACGGTCGGTACGGTGCACTGTGTAGATGGCTCACGGTTACTCCCGCACTTTCACTAATATAAGTTTACCCGAAAAACCCAGTGCGGTTCTAACTACTTGTAAGCATTCAATTTCAATAGGATGTTCCAGCAGTATGATGTCAATGCAGTATATCACTCAGTCATTAAGTTGCAATACGGTATGTCAATTTTGCTGTTCCAAAAGCAAAGACATTTAAAAACGTTAACGACACTCCAAAGAGCTTCGCTTGTGGAAAAGTCTAGGCAGAACCTCAAGAGATAATTGTGAGGGACCCTGCGGGGCTACACACACACACTCGAGGGGGGGTGAATAGTGTAATAGCAAGCAAAGTGCTTAATTAAAAGTTACTAAAATTAAAGCACAATAAGCAGCGGAAATTAAACAGAGTGCTCAACAACAACAATCGCAAACACAAGGAATTTACACTGGTTCCCCAAAACTTGGATACATCCGGCCACACCAATATTCACTATAATCCCACAAAGAGAAGTGAATACAAATCCCACAAAGGGATACACTCCCACAAAGAGAGAGACCTCACTGAGAGGATTTTGCCCTACACAAGGACCCAACCAACACTACACAAGGGTCAAGACTCCCACCAAGAGAATCACTAACTCCCACTTAGAGAATTAGGGTTAGCCCTACACTAGGACACTAAACTCCCACAAAGAGAGTTACTCCCACAAAGAGAGTATCCTAATCCCACAAAGATATAAAGACTAATTCCCACAAAGAGAATTAGTGTTACACAAAGGTGAAACGAAATAACACTTACCTATGCCTTGATATGATCTTACCACTGCGATGAAGAAGGCATGCAAGTGAAAACTCAAGTGCTTGAGATGAGGCTTTGACTGCACTTGATGATCTTTCTCTCTTCTAGGAATGAATCCTAACACTTCTCACTTGAGTGTATGAAAGTGAAGAGAAGAAAGATGTTCTCCAAGAAAGGAATGAGAATTAGATCCCTTGGAGAATTTCCCTATGAGCTAGCTTCAATGCATGAAGAGAAATGTGCTCATGAGAGGGAAATGTGAGAGAATAGGAGTGGCTAATGATTCTCAAAGATATTCAATATCAACCAAGAGGTCTACATGAACTAAGCCAATCCCTATATATAGGAAGCCAAGAAGAGCCTATAAACACAGCCAAAAACCCAAAGAGAAGAAATCTGCAACGGCTAAATTTTGGCAGTTTACGGTAAGAACAGTCAACTGATGATCATTAGACAGTCGACTGATCAACGGCTAGAAAATATCCCAACGGCTATAATCTGAGCCATGACAGTCGACTGACGAAGACAACACAATCGACTGAAAACAGGACATGCCCCTGTAAAACCTTCAGCAGGCGACTGCTGCAGGGGATGGAATAAAACAGAGAGCTGCACTCTTTCTCCAGACAAGCATACAGGCGACTGATGTTAATAATACAGTCGACTGTCATATAGTCAGGTGACTGCTTCATCAATCGTTTGCAGAATAAGATGGAGAAAAGACAGAGAGAGATGCATATTTCGCACTTACGCCTTTCAGACGACTGATGGCCATTTCACAGGAGACTGTAAATATACAGGTGACTGTAAAAACATCAACATGCGACTGTCTTGCAAATTGGGATAAAGCCCGGAAAATGCAAGAAGCGCACAGGCGACTGTCGACCAATTCACAGGTGATTGTAAGAATACAGACGACTATAAATTGAACATCAGTCGACTGATGCGAACAGCTCAAGATGAGTCAATAGAAAAGTTGACTTGAGCTGTGCATCACAGTCGATTGTAGAAGGCTCGACAGGCGACTGGAAATCACCCAGTCGACTGTTAAACCTTCAACAGGCGACTGCAGGAGAGCCAGAGACTCCAATTGAGTCTTTGGGCTAGATGAACCTATTGGGTTGGAGTCTATGATAATCCTAAGGCTGATTCGGCTTCAATATTACATATTTAACCCCCCATTTAGCCCTATTTTGTGCTCATGTGATGCTACATTGTTCTCTAATTCATACGTATTTTCTACACATTTATTTATTAGAGAAAACACACTATTTGAGCACAAAACAGCAATTAACGACGCACTTCTGCACTTTTTATATTTTTCATAGCACCGTCTCGATCTCACGATTCCAACGAATATTTATTTGTATTTTTCTGAGATCTGTGCTAATTACTGTGTATTTTTGAATGCAGGATACAATTTAAATGAGGAAATACACGAGAAATACGGAATAAATACGAATATACGGTCACAGCCCAATCGGGAAGCGACACGTGGCACGCATCCACCCCTTTCCCGCCGCATCCAACCGCTGAGATCTCATCCCGCATTTTCTCAAATACGGGCGACGTGGCCGCTTCCGGACCCTTCGATCGCGATCCAACGACATCAGCAGCGGGAGATTCTACAGGCGACGTGGACGATTTCAGGCCGTCTGATATTGATCCGACGGCCACTGCACGAAGTAGAGACGAGAGATGAAGCGGGCGACGCGGCACCATCTCGACCGTTCGATTTCGATCGAACGGCCAATACAGACGTGATGAGCTGCAGCGGGCGGTTCCTTCGCGCGACGTGGCGAGATCGTGACGCTTGCTTTTCAATCGGACGGTCCACGCGATTTCTGAGTTGGTTTCGAATTCAAACGAAGCGGAGCGGGTCGAAGCAGCGTTGCGGATCCGATTTCGAGTGCCACGTGTCGAGTCTACAAGCGATCCCGCTTGATCGTGCGGATGATAATTGCTCCGATCGTGGATGCGGGTTAAGAAGCTATTTGGTGCGGGTTTAGACCCGTTAGCACTCCCCAAACCCGCAATCTCTTTATAAAAGGTATTTTAGGGTTTTTGGGCGTATTCAAGCAGATTGGGGCGTATTTTGGGCGTATTGGAGGCTCTAGGAGCCGTATTCTCCCCCTGAAAAATTCTGTAAAATTCCAGAGGCTATTTTCTTATTTCCAGAGAGTTTTGATGTCTTTTCAAGGATATTTGGTGATGAATTCTTAACTTAAACTCCTTATTTAGTGCTTTTTATACCATATTTTGCTATAATCTTGATGTATTTGGTTATGAAACTTGTTTATTATTGCATTATGAGTAGCTAAATCTCTGTTGTGCATGGTATGGAGTAGTTAGGGGATGTAATTTGTGTTAGTTTGGTTGTATTCCATGTGCTAAATCGTTAAACGTCGCTAAAATTGTAATCTTTGTTCGTAAATCGACTTTTTTAGATTCCAAAAGAATTAATTCAGTTGATGATCGCCCCAAAAGGGTGAGTTTTGATCTCCCCAAAAGGGAGTTTCATACCGTAGTTTTGATCTCTCCAAAAGAGAGTTTCATATCGTATTATAGCTTTAAGCGACGATCTCATTGAATATTTTGCTTGAACCCCCTAAAAGGGCATCTTCCGATGAGTTGCTCCCAAAAGGAGAATTCATTGAGTTATATTGGGTATTTTCCGGTGAATTGCTCCCAAAAGGAGAATTCATTGCGTTATACCTATCAACCAAATTAATACGAATCACTGATCCTAACGAACCCATACCATGTGCATACTTTTTATAGATATTTTCAGACACGATTTTCTATGTTTATTTTGTTCACGTATTCACATCACCATCACCGTCACCATTGTTGAAGTGGTTAGTCTCTTTCCGATAGATTTCTACTTGATTTGAATTGTGGTTGCAACAGATTTCTTCCCGTGGATTCGACATCTGGACTCCCAGATTTTACTACTTGTACGGACTCTTGCACTTGAGAGAGAGCACCTTTTGGAGCCCACCAAAGGCTCACTAAGATGGTGAAATGCAAATGCATGAGAGTATGACCATATATCAAGGCATTACAATAGTCCTAGACTCAAAAAGAGAAATGCAAGTAAATGAAATTACATGGATTATAAATTGCATCACCTAGAGTCTAAGTCTTCAAGCTCACTATACCTTGATGCTCTCCATCATCTCCAAGCTTTGGCACACCGTGATGAGCTTCCCTTCATCAAGCTCCAAGCTTTGACAATGCTTCTCTAGATGTCCATCCATCATCATGCTCCAAGCTTTGGCTTCATTAGATGATCTTCATGACTTCATCCAAGCTTGAGCACACCATCACTCTTGGAGGTCTTTAAGATATCCCTTGTAATATCCTCCAAGCCTTATGCTTTGTCTCATCAACATATAATCATTAAGATAAACTGAGACTAAAACATAAGATTGATTAGCACACTAAC
>JAULAV010002467.1:0-23470 GCA_030789695.1 Scilla litardierei
GTGCACGTATATAAGTCCAGCCTAGAGCCGCCGTTTGGCACCCGATCTATTACCTCGGCCTCCACCTTTACGGCAGTAGTCCTCTCTATTGACATGGATTCCTGAGTAACAGGCGGGAACTGATATAATGGAGCCGGTGCAAAGGCAGGAGTGATGTGCATTCAAACGGAACGTGAATGCCCATGAGGTGCACGTATATCGGTCCAGCCTAGAGTCGCCGATTGGCACCTGATTTATTACTTCGGCCTCCACCTTTACGGCAGTAGTCCTCTCTATTGACAGGGATTCCTGAGTAACAGGCGGGAACTGATATAATGGAGCCGGTGCAAAGGTAGGAGCGATGTGCATTCAAACGGAACGTGAATGCCCATGAGGTGCACGTATATCGGTCCAGCCTAGAGCCGCTGTTTGGCACCCGATCTATTACCTCGGCCTCCACCTTTACGGCAGTAGTCCTCTCTATTGACAGGGATTCCTGAGTAACAGGCGGGAACTGATATAATGGAGCCGGTGCAAAGGCAGGAGCGATGTGCATTCAAACAGAACGTGAATGCCCATGAGGTGCACGTATATCGGTCCAGCCTAGAGCCGCCGTTTGACACCCGATCTATTACCTCGGCCTCCACCTTTACGGCAGTAGACCTCTCTATCAACAGGGATTCCTGAGTAACAGGCGGGAACTGATATAATGGAGCCGGTGCAAAGGCAGGAGCGATGTGCATTCAAACGGAACGTGAATGCCCATGAGGTGCACGTATATCGGTCCAGCCTAGAGCCGCCGATTGGCACCTGATCTATTACCTTAGCCTCCACCTTTACGGCAGTAGTCCTCTCTATTGACAGGGATTCCTGAGTAACAGGCGGGAACTGATATAATGGAGTCGGTGCAAAGGCAGGAGCGATGTGCATTCAAACGGAGCGTGAATGCCCATGAGGTGCACGTATATCGGTCGAGCCTAGAGCCGCCGTTTGGCACCCGATCTATTACCTCGGCCTCCACCTTTACGGCAGTAGTCCTCTCTATTGACAGGGATTCCTGAGTAACAGGCGGGAACTGATATAATGGAGCCGGTGCAAAGGCAGGAGCGATGTGCATTCAAACGGAACGTGAATGCCCATGAGGTGCACGTATATTGGTCCAGCCTAGAGCCGTCGTTTGGCACCCGATCTATTACCTCGGCCTCCACCTTTACGGCAGTAGACCTCTCTATTGACAGGGATTCCTGAGTAACAGGCGGGAACTGATATAATGGAGCCGGTGCAAAGGCAGGAGCGATGTGCATTCAAACGGAACATGAATGCCCATGAGGTGCACGTATATCGGTCCAGCCTAGAGCCGCCGATTGGCACCTGATCTATTATCTCGGCCTCCACCTTTTCGGCAGTAGTCCTCTCTATTGACAGGGATTCCGGAGTAACAGGCGGGAACTGATATAATGGAGCGGTGCAAAGGCAGGAGCGATGTGCATTCAAACAGAGCGTGAATGCCCATGAGGTGCATGTATATCGGTCGAGCCTAGAGCCGCCGTTTGGCACCCGATCTATTACCTCGGCCTCCACCTTTACGGCGGTAGTCCTCTCTATTGACAGGGATTCCTGAGTAACAGGCGGGAACTGATATAATGGAGCCGGTGCAAAGGCAGGAGCGATGTGCATTCAAATGGAGCGTGAATGCCCATGAGGTGCACGTATATCAGTCCAGCCTAGAGCCTCCGTTTGGCACCCGATCTATTACCTCGGCCTCCACCTTTACGGAAGTAGACCTCTCTATTGACAGGGATTCCTGAGTAACATGCGGGAACTGATATAATAGAGCCGGTGCAAAGGCAGGAGCGATGTGTACTCAAACGGAACGTGATCGTCAAGGTAATAGGTGTAGTCAATAGAAAGGGCTTTCTCCTCTCTTCCAAGAGAGTCTTCAACACACAACATACTTCTCCTTCAAGTTCTACTTCAAGGCATATGGGATTGTAAGTGTTTCTTTCATAATTTCATAACTTTCGTTATTTTGTTTTTGTGCTAGGTTTGCGAGAGCGGTTTGCTTACTCACAAGTTGTAGGAGTGAAGGACATCGATTGTATTTGATTTCACTTGTAGGGTTGCTACAAGTGGGTTTAAAGGCAACCTCAAGTTAGTGTTCTAACTTGAGTATCCGGAGGTATCCGGGTGGAAGGGACGTAGGATAACCGGGAACAAGGCGGGAAGTTACTTGGGTAATCCGAACACTTGAAACATAATTGCGTGTGCATTTGTTTATTATTTGGGTTTAATTTTAATTCCGCACTATATTTGTTGATCATATATCATATATATGTGTGAATTTTGTGATATGGTCTCCATGTATGCTATATCTATATGTGTTGTGATTTGAGACGTTAAGTTTCCTTCGTGTATCTCAATGTTGATATTGGACTTTCGTTCCTCTTATCACCTAAGTTTATAATGTGGTTTTATGATTTTTTGGATTTTATATATATTTAGATTCTTATTTGGCACGATTGTTGTTATTTTACTGCCGCCTTTTGGATAATGCCATAGGGGGGATCGAAATAAACAAACAGAATCGTAATGAATGTTCTATGTATGGTCTAATAAACAGACATACAAAAACTGGATGTAGGTTTCTACACTGTTTTTTTATACACAGGAAGTTGCTACATTGACTCTCCAAATTTGGATGGCCCTGTAGCAAACCGGCAAAATGATTCCAGTTTTGCAGGGCGGTTGATGGAGGGAAAACGCCATATTTGGCGTGTTGTTGCAGTGTGGTTTGGAGATGATATAACCGGCCAACTTCCGCTTAGACTTGCATGGAGTCGTCGAATATAGCTTAATTCACGTAAACTAAATATTGGAAAAAATACCTAATTAAATGTCACATCATCTACCAACTAGATTCAATGGGGTTGGATAGTGGGGTGTCGAGACTCGAGAATATATTGTGGGGCCCGCTAAACAATATGCGGACCTTCGCGTTCGAATGTTGTTAACTGGGCAATTTGCAGTAGGTTTCGCGTCGTTCCGCTGTGCTGCGTTGAAATATTCTATCTTTTTCCCTCTGTGGGCTCCACTTTAATGTGTTACTATTAATAAGATGAAAAGCGATGGTACGTAGAGATGGAAATTGTGGATGAGGTGAGAGGTTGGTGGGACCACAAACAAGAATTCGACCTGTCATCTACTCATCCAACTGCCGACTTTGCTGGTACTTTGTTTGAGAAAAGTTTTTCACCTAAGCGCCATATCAGCGAATATTTGTATCCATTCTGACAAGTAAAACATTTTAGTCGTTTAATATATCTCCTCACACAACTGTATACAGTAATGCCATATGTGTGCGATGAGGAAATTCGTATAATAAATCCAAATATTCGACCGCGTACAACTATCCCTCATTTACGCATATACTGCGCGTGACTAAATTATGTTTGCTCACCGCGCACATCGGTTCAAATTTTTCCCCGTTTTGCGAGCTCTGTAATTAATCCGCCGTTTGTTTATACTTGTAATAACAAACGGAAGAGCGAGAGAGTCAAGAAGCAAGATGGCCACCCATAATGCAGGACCCGGCAAAAAAGTTGAGTTGCCGCCAAACTCGGAGTATTAATGTAGCAGACCGCAAAAAAACGCCGCGAAGACCCCAGAAAACCCCGCCATGCGTCCGGTCAAGTGGAGGATATTTATCCCGCCAAATTTGGGGATATATCACCATTCGCCATGATTTGTGCCTTCACTGCAGATATGGCTGAGAAATCGTGTCAGTGGGACGAAGAAACTTTGCAAGGCCAGTCTTCAGAGGGAAGAAGAGACGGTGACGTAGCTGATAACCGTTCCCTTCATGACAGGGGGGATGTGAGGCCGCAGTTGCCTGAGACTCCCCTAAGGGATACGTGGCCATGGGGAGGTCTCGTTCCGGCAGGCTATGTCCCCCCGGCGTACGAGGGGGCATTGCTGTTGAATCCGCCCACTGACGTTCCATCGGAAGGTACTAGGGGGAACCGTCACCGACCCTTCTTCCCCGTCTGGGACGGCGAGTCTGCATTGGTGGATAGGGGGGTGGCCAGTCGGCTGGTGGAGAACTCCATCCTTCCCATTGACCAAAGTGTCCTGGGTCAAATTGACATTGAAAGGCTCGCTAACTCAGTCGTTTATGGCAGTTACCAGGTTAAGTACTAATGTCGTCTCGTTGTGCTGTTGCCTTACTCTTACAGTCTTACTTATCCATGATTCCCTGCAGACATCATTGGTCGGGGCGAAACTGCGTCGCCGAGTGGTGCAATTGTTGATTGCCGAGCGGAAAAAGGCGGTTTCCTTCGAATCTCAACTTAAGGATTTGAAGGAGCAGCTGATGAAAGAGAGAGACCGCAGATCTCAGGCGGAGTGGGAGGTTGCGAAAGCTAAAGATCGGGCGGCCTCTATGTCAGCGGTTCGGAAGAGCTCCGAAGAGCGATGGTACATAGAGAAGAGCAGTCTCCTGGCTCGTATAGCCGAGTTGGAGAGAAACTCGCTTCCTCCAAACTCGATTGCAGACGTGAGGCATGAGGCTGAGGCGAGGAAGCGTCAGCGATCTGGTCGGGAGTCCGGTGGAGGATCGGCCCAAACGTAGGACGGTTTGGCTACCAACGCCCACTCCAACAAGGCGTCTGTGTGAATCGTGGCCATCTTAGTACCCCAAATGGTTTTCATATTTTGAGAGGTGAACATGTGATGGTTTACGCGTTAGTAATGAACCCCGAACATTCAATTGGCAATGAACACCGTCTGGTCCAGTCTTTTACCGCTTGTTAGTTTAATTATCTGTTTGCCTACCATTAGCGATCTTCGTACACCGATTGCTTAATTTCTTGTGGATATTAAAACTATTAGCATACATCCATCACAGAAATGGTCAAGGATGGTGTGAAATATCGAAGTTTCCTGGGAATATACTTAGTGCACGTGAACTGCGTTGGAATTGAGCTTAGCATCACAGTGAACCAGATATACAATTTTTTTCTCATTGCTCACACCGGTCCCACCTTTTACCTGATGTGTATGGATGAATCTGATTTGTCAGTGTGTTTCATTGGAGTCATTTTCTCCAGCATTCACATAGCCTCTACATGCATCGAGATTGTTACGTATAGAGTTTTCCTTTAAACGAACTTGGGATATTGGACTTATGCCATAGATTCAAGTAGACCATCGTCAAGGAGAGAAAGATTCAAGAATACGCAGAGGTGGAAATCACTTCATGCAACATAAATAACACATTTACTGCAGTATACGGTCTTCAACATCAATAACATACCAAAGCACACAATTATGAGTCAAACTCTTAGCATTCTCCTTTATGTCTGTTGTGCGTGGTGAGCAAATTTTTAATGCTGTAACATAAATTGCTCAAAGCTCACAACGGGCAAAAATATGCCAGGCGTGCGAATTTAGCTACTGTATCCCATAACATAAATGTTCAAAGCGCACAACAAGCAAAGACATGATGGCGCGTTGAGTTCCCGTTGTGCAGAAATCCCATAGATTTTGTACAAAAATCCCAAAAAATTCAGTATATTCTTTCATTATAAACTCAGTCACTACATTTGCACAAAATTATAAATTCAATGCTCTGATGATACGGTAATTACAGTGGGAGATTTGCCTACATCTTTACAGAATAATGTCTCGAATTGTCGCATCCTCTCTTCAAGGCCTTCCACCCATCCTTCGGCCGCAGGCAGGCGGTTAGCCTTCCATTGCCTTATTACCGGTGGGACCGGGCTTCTATCTTTAAGTTGAATATTTACAAAGTGATTATTATTTACAAAACCTATGGTGAAGGGACCATGTTTCGTACCTTGGTGTGGTCCTGATCTTAACGGAAAAAATGAAAGACATTGTTGCATTGACAACAGATGTATTACACAGTTATAACGACTTGAGATAATATGTCCAACTTCAGGGAAGGTCATCCAATATTGCATCGGGGGGTGGTCACCCATATAGTTAATTGATACTACCTGTTCTTGTGCACTTTCCTCACCCATCACCTTTGAGTACACATCATAGTAGTCACGCAGCTCTTGAAGCAATTCTCTTCTAACCACCTTCCACTGGTCCTCTCCCATCCGTAGATGTGAAGATATAGCCCTGTAACCACAGTTCCCATCTGTCGTCACATCTGTGACGTTCGATATATATTTGGCGATTGCAGCGGGGAATTGATCAAGATAAGGTATGCCTCCTTGAACGGCTCTAGCGTCCTTTGCTTCATAATTTGCTGCTGCAAATGAAGCTGTAGCAGAAACCCCAGTCATACTGCCAGATGTCGCGGCTTTGCCAGTTGGTTTCTTTCTAGCAAGTTGAGGAGGAATGGGTGGGGCAGACGTATTTTTGATCCTTTGGGACCGTCTCGGCTGGACACGGCCGACGCTTTCTTGTTTCGATGAGACTTCAGGTGGAATTTGAGCAGAGCAACTAGCCGCATCACCGAAGTCATGATCAAAATGAGCAGGATGAATGGGGGTGGCTGTATCTTCATTTGTCAAATTATTATCCCTTTTTCTTCTTCCATTGAACACGACATTAACTTGCGGCTCTGTAATCAGATTTGTCGCCGGGGTAGCTAGCTCCTTCAACTTAATTAACAACTCCTGCTTCATCGGCCCATCAAGTTGAGCATAGAGCATGTGTATGCGCTCTAATTCAGCATGTATAAGCCCATCTTCTTCAGACATCAATTCCGGCTTAGCCTCCATGTCTAGCTGCTTCCAATGAGAATTTACGGCATCTAAGGGAATGGGGCGATTTTCCCTTGTGTATTTGCCAATCTCATTGGCACATGGTACACCATAAATCATTCTAGCTAGACAATCACCTGTGCATTGGTCCGTTCCTATAGGGTCAGATTTATCAGCTTCCACAGACATTATCTTCAACGTCGCAGCGGCTGTAAATCCTATCAGCTCCTTGAACAAGAACCCATGCACATTATGTTGCAACATGATCTTAGATTTCTCGAATGATGCCTTGATCTTGATATGCTGCCCCTCTAATGATTCATGTATGGTTGGCCAAGAAGCGGATAAACTGAAGGCCGATGAACCCAATGCCCTTTTAAGCTTAGAATGTTCAGTCTGTGCTCTTTTGGTCTGCCCTCTGTTGGTACTGACATTTCCAAAGTGGAGATTGCCATCTGTCCATACAGAAATAAACTTCTCCTTGTACTTGTCCAACCAAGATGTCTTCACATAGCTCACGACCCTTGTGTAATCTTTGTACTCGGTCTCCAATGCCTTTAGTTTAGCAACATACTCCTCCTCCTTGCGTGCCCCAACCAATAAATTCCAGCTAGAGATGAAACCTAACCATTTTTCTTGATCTTCAAAAGAGGGCTGGCAATTTTTGGCAATATTTTTGGATATGTGCATTCTACATATTTGGTGCACCGCAAGGGGAAATTCATGGCCAATGGCATTCATAAGTGCTGGCTCCAGTGCTGACAAAATTACACGTGGCATCCTGTATCCCTGCAGCAAAGAGCTCAACTTCCCCAAGGCCCACAAGTAGTTCTCCTCACGTACGGCCTCCGTGTAACAAAATGCCGCTGCGAACTGAATATCTGTGGACGTCACCCCATACATCTCCATCAATGGTGGCCTGTTGCGGTTGGTCTTCAACGTGCAGTCCATAACCAGAATCTCTGGAAATTTTCGTAATAACTCAACCGACTGCGGATGTGCCCAAAATATAGTCCTCACTGCAGTTGTCACTTCGTCCACTTCATGATACACAATGTAATTACGCTGTGTCAGTAGATTAAGGAATAGCTGCATTTCTGCTCTCCAGGCCATTTTCCCTGACTTCATCCTCTGTCTGGCTTTATAAATAGTGTTGATTGTGGTAGATGTTGCATTATCCTTTTCCTTCAGGTATTTCAAGATTTCCCTTGGCCTAAGCAGTCTATGTGACAAGTCTCTCACCGTGGCCATCTCCCCACCTCCGAACCTCCTCTCATCTGGATGTCGCTCGATGTACATTGCGGGTTTATGGTTGTGATTGCCACGTACAACTGTCAAAATCCACTTATCTGTTGCCACACCATTAGCCCTCAAGTAGAAGGGACATGAACACTTCTTGCTTCGAGTTGATTTTTTGGCCGATATATCCGGCCTGTGTGGCCGATATGTCCCACTTCTTTCACAACAAAAATAATAAGTTGGGACCCTATTGCCCTTTGTACTCATATTTGATGATTTTGTAACAACCAAATTCCCGGTTTTCACACCGACCCCTTTTACCCATTTACCAAGCTCTTCTATGCTGGGGAAAATTTTATTTGTTGTGAACTGATTTGTATAATCTTCATTAACCTCTGAGCCTTCAACAATACGCTGAATTAAGTCCCAGATACCAATATAGTCACTAAATGTTAAGCTTTATTTTCTAGTAAATTAGTCAGTTAACAAAGAAAAATAATTTCAAACCTTTGCTTCTTTGTCCGCTTCATCCCAGATCCCCTCAATGTGTACCGAGCCCATCTCAATCTTCGTAATTTCTACGCAATCATGTTCCAAATGTACATTGCAGCAATAAATTTATGAAATTATTAAAAAAATACCAAATTAATTAGCATCAATTAATGGCTTACCAACTTTACGATGCAGTGCGGCCGCAGTCGACTATTTTAGGGCACCCCGACCCAATGACACAAATCTTTTGCACTGCCTTAAGGACCTTCGTTTGATATAAGCAGGAACTCTTATAGTCTATATACCTCAGCGAATTAGAATAATTTCTGTTGATCAAACCCTATCTCGTTAGCTTTTCCCGTCTTAGGTCACAAAACTGATCGCATATGGAAGCTGTTACGATGCATTTGTATATACGGATGCGTAGAAATAGTGGTTCATAGTGTAAATTACTCATCGCGAACAGTGGGAGGGCAAAAATGTAAATTGCTCTCCTCTGTAAACCGTCTAGCAGTTTGCCCACCGCACACAACCGCGCAAAACACGGACTTGCTCAGCGCACACAACCACGCAAAACTGGGAATTGCTCCCCGCTCACAGCCAATCAAAACACGGAATTGCTCAACGCACACAACCACGCAAAACTCGGAATTGCTCAGCGCACACAACCACTCAAACCCCGTGATTGCTCACCGCCCACAACCGTTTTGGTCAAGTCCACGTGCACATGTGGACGGGTTATTTGCTAGTAATATTTCAAACTAGACTTGTTTACTCAACCAGCACAACGGGTAAATTATTGTAGACCCGATATGACCCGGTAGGACCCGAAATTGTCCCGTGATACCTTCTGCTCGCAGCGAATTGACAGACAATTACACAGATTGCTCACGGCGGAATTTCAAACGGCAAGTATTTTCAAAGATCGCTCCAGTCGCCCAGACCGAAATCCAAAAGCTTTGATTTTTATTTAATTGCTCGAAGGATACATCACTTAGTCAACTGGTGAGATCAAACAAAGAGCTGAATCGAGAGAAATCGATTTAGGGGTTTTGACCTAAATTTATCAACATCGACTCTTTGGTACATCTATACTTTTAAGTACAGTTTATCTGCCTTTCTTATTTTGATTTTACATGCATTCATCCACGGTTGAGGTTGATGAAGTCGGTACAAAAATCCAAGGTAATATTGATTTATCTTCTCAGCAATAATGCATTAAATATTTGAGGATCAGGTTATGAATTGTTTGATACAGGATACTATGGATTTTACAACCGACTTTACCACCAATCAACTGTTCAAGGATAGAAAAGAGCTGTTTCAGTGGATACAAAACGTCGGGTTAAGTCATGGGCATGTGATTGTTACACGTTCGGGGAGATCAAGTAAAACGGCCAAAGGGCATCATGCTGTGTACTTTGCGTGTGAAAGAAGTGTTCATGTCCTTTCTCATTGCGTGGTTATATGGTGGGCGTGGGCGTTGAGGAGTGGAAGGTAACAGTCGTTTGTGGCAGGCACAACCATGAAGCAGCTAAATATGTCGATGGCCATTCCGATGACGGGACGTTGCAGGGAATGGAGATGGAAACAGTGCGTGACTTGGCGAATAGCAAGGTTCGGCCAGCTGAAATTTTGAAAGTACTGAAGGCAAATAAAAACTTCAGTGCTACCTCAATCAAAGCAATTTATAATGCACGAAACCGGTTACAACGGGGGAAGAAGGTTGGTATTGTAAAACAGTTGAAGGAGTTAGCATCAGCTGATAAAATTGTGGGGGCTGAGAATGTGAAGGCTGTGAATAATGAGGGGGGGATCAGAAGGTGGGGGAGGCGTTTTGGGAGAATGCAGTGCCTACTGAGTTGCAGGAGGAGGATCATACTGGGAAGATGGGTGGGGAGGATGATAAGGTGGATCGTAATGAGGCGGAGCAGACTGCTGGGGAGGAGGAGGAGGATGATGAGAATGCAGTGGCTAAGGCCTTTGAGAAGGAGCATGAGGTTCTACGTCTTCAAATTTCTACCCTGGTAGCAGAGATTGCTAAGCATCATGCTGAGATAACGGATACGTCTACATTGACGTGTAAGCCGGGTAAGGGAAGAAGTAGACCGTTGTGGAAACGTACAATAAAGAAGCCGAAACAATCAATTTCACATGATGATAGTGACGAGGACTTGGCTGCCGATATAATAATACCATATTGGAACGCTTTTCCTGAGTGTCTACGACCCCTTATAGTGCATGTCGTAGATGTGAAAGCAGACGGAAACTGTGGGTATAGGGCTGTGGCAGCTCAGTTGGGACTGGGTGAGGACGAATAGAGGCAGGTGAAATATGACTTGCGAGAAGAGATGCAGAACCACGACGGCTTGTACCGGCAACTTATGGGTGCCGTGGAATTTAAAAAGAATGTAGTGGCACTGGGCCATTTGTTAGACCGTCCAAAAGCTAAATGGTGGATGCAGATGCCAGAAATGGCACTTGTCATTGCCTCATGCTACGAATGTGTAGTACATATTCTTGCACCTCATCAGTGTGTGACATATTTTCCTTTAAGAACTCCTCCAGTACCCCTATCATCCAGACGCCACATAACGTTGGGTCATGTGAACAATAATCACTTCGTTATTGTTAAACTTGCCCCATATGGTCCTGTCCCTCCGACTTCAAGTATGTGGCTAAGATACCGTTCCGATGTGTCAGCCGGATGGCCGGCTGCTTATGAGGATAGGATGCATCAATTCCAGTCAATAGTATTTGGGCACGATATTGCAACCGTTGACGTTATTGAAATATTGTAGGATAAAACGTTGTATCATTTTACTGTGGATTGTTTATTTCATATTGACAGATTGGTAGCATGAAATTTTATCATGTCTGCCTAAATGTGCAAATGTTATCATCTGTATGCCGTGCTTTGGTGTATGGTATCTATAAGTTATGCCCAACGATAGACCTACTAATCAAGTTTGCCTCTTACTAACTTTTTGGTGAACGGGTACAAACTGATATATTCTGGATTTTGAATGCTTAATAACACACGCAATCTATCCAGATTTTCTTAAGGGTGTTAATTAATACAACTAATGATAGTTATCACGTTGGTATTATATTATTTTATACGTATCAATAATGTTGTTAACATCGGCATAAGAATATGAGGAATCCAATAGAATAAATATTAAAAACAAAATTTAGATCTCCTCAGCGCGCACCACTGTCAAAATCGTTCTCAGCGTCGCGATTAATAACGATTACCGTTACTAATGTCAAGCCTGACAATCCATGTAATATTATTCAGCGCGCAAAACGGTTCGAATCGTGCTAAAATATAACCGTTGTGCGCGCTGAGTAAAATTTGCCAACTAAACCACCGAATTTACTCGAAACGCGCAACGGGTTAAAAGTTTTACCCGTTTTGACCCGTTTGGACCCTCTTTCATCCCTTGATAAATTCTGCTCACCGCTCACAGCCATAACCTTCCACAGATTGCTCAAGGCGGAATATCAAACGGCCAGTTTTTCGTAGATTACTCAAGGCGCACAGACGGAAATTCCAAAGATTTGATTTTTATTACTGGGCTCGACATTTACATCACAGTGGCAACTACTGTGTTCAAACAAATCGGTGAAGCGAGAGCAATCGATTTAGGGGTTTTCGACCTAAATTTGTCGAAATCGCGATTTGGTAAGTATACAATGTTAAGTACATTTTATTTGATATCCTTGTTACAATTACAATGTGTAGAAAGAGGAGGCGAAATTTTTGGTTTTTAATTGCCTGCAGATACAGTTGAGATTGATGGAGATGCTAAAAAATTCGGAGGTAATATTGATTTTTCTTTACGTCAATAATGTAACTAATGTTTGGTTCCCGGTCCAATTAGTTGTATGAATTGTTTGATACAGGTGTATATGGATTATACAGCCGAATTTACAACGCTTCAACGTTTTAAAAGTAGAGACGAACTCTTTCAGTGGATAAAGAGGTCGGACGACAACAGGGGCATGTGATTGTTACCAGTGCGTCGAGTATGAATAAATCGTCCAATAGGACTCCCGCTGCCTACTATGCATGTGCAAGAAGCGGGAACTACAGGGGACACCGACCAGTACGAAAGAGCAACCGGCCAGTTAGAACCAACAAGTGTGGATGCCCGTTCAAATTGCGTGGTAATGAGGTGGGCGATGGCGGTGAGTGGAGTTTAACGGTCGTTGATGGCAGGCACAACCATCAAGCTGCTAATTATGTCACGGGCCATTCCGACGACGGGGTGTTGCAGGGAAAAGAGGTGGAAGCATTGCGAGACTTGGCAAATAGAAAGGTGCAGCCGTCAGCAATTTTGAAAGGCCTGAAGAAAACTAAATCCTTCAATGAAACACCAATCAAATCAATTTATAATGCACGTTCCCGATTACTAAGGGGGCAGAGTGTGGGTATGGTAAACAAGTTGAAGGAGTTAGCATCACCGTGTAGAATTGTGGGTGATGAGCTTGTGGTGCATGCGGATAATGTTGAGGAGGAGCAGAAGGGAGATGAGGAGAAGGTGGATGAGGCTGAGGAGGCGACTGCATTGGCTGCTTATTGGCAGGATGATGTGGTGGATCGTAATGCGATGGAGCAGGCTGCTGAGAAGTTGGCTCTTAGTGGGCAGGAGCATAATGCTGCGGAGGAGGATTAGGTTAATACAGCGGATGAGAATGTGGAGCCGAGGGTGCATGATGTTTATGGGGATGATGAGGCTGAGAATGCAGTGGCTGCTGAGTTGACTGTAGATGATTATGTTATTGGGGAGATGGTGGAGACGGAGGAGACGGTTGCCCTTAACGTGGAGGTGCAGAATGCTGAGGAGGTACTGGTGGAGGATAATGCAGCGGCTGAGACTGTGGAGCTGAAGGTGTATGAGGAGAAGGCGAACGAGGAGGATGATGATAAGGAAGTGGCTACTGATTTGATTGCTGAGGAGCATACTGGGAAGTTGGTGGATACGGCGGGGACGGTGGAACGTAATGTGGCTGACCAGACTGCTGAGATGGATGAGGGGGAGAATGCAGCTGGGGAGAATGAGGAGCCACAGGAGGATGAGGCGAATGTGGAGGATGTGGAGGATGAGAAGATAGAGGATGCTGGGTTGATGCAAGCTGAGCTTACGTTGGAGTTGGGGGCGACGGTGGAGACGGGGGATCATAATGTGGATGCTCAGACTGCTGGGAGGGAGGAGGAGACGGCTGTGGCCTCGTATTTTGATGAGCATGAAGAGATGGATGTCATGCTTAAACAACTTTCTCCCCTGGTTGATGAGATTTCTGATCATTTTTCGGATGTGACGGAGAAGCCTACAGTTAGGAGGAAGCCTGTTAAGGCTCCATGGTTGCATTCAATTGCAGAGCATACGGCGGCGGCGAAGGAGAAGCCTAAATGGAAGAGGCGGCCTTCGAAGGAAAGTAGTAGGAGTCCGAAACTTCAAATAAAGAAGCCGAAACCTTTGTTTCCCCCTAATGATTATGTTGATGATTTGCCTGCCAAATTCCTCATACCATATTATTTGGATTTTCATCACACGCTACAACCCCTCATGGCGGGCGGCGTAGACGTGGATGCAGATGGCAACTGTGGCTACAGGGCTGTGGCAGTTCAGTTGGGCTTGAAAGATTCCGATTGGGGGACTGTCAGAGCTGATTTGCTCCGTGAGATACGGACATACAGCGGCTTGTACATGCGTGTTCTGAGTGAGGTTTCATATAATAATAATTTGAAGGCAGTGGACTATTTTATTACTGATAAAGGTGCAGGACGGGAAAATTGGATGCAGATGCCAGACATGGGACATGTCATTGCCTCATGCTACAACTGTGTAGTACATTTGATTTCAAATCGTATGTGTGTGACATTTTTTCCATTGAGAAGTCCTCCAGTAAACCGAGCCTCCAGACGCCACATAACGTTGGGTTATGTGAACGGAAATCACTTTTTTATCCTTCAACTTCAACCAGCAGGTGACGTCCCTCCGACTTCAGTTGTGTGGACAAGATCGCATGACCCTGTGGCCGATGGATGGCCGGCTGGTAACGAGCAGAGGATGCAGTCATTCATTGATAAAGTAAAAGATACGAATATTGCTACCGCTGATGGTTTTTAGTATCTGTAAGATAAAACGTTTATCAATGTAATAAGTTTTTTTTGGTATAAAAATGGACCACTTTGGCGGATGAAATTTTATCATGGCTTCCGAAATGTGCAAATGTCATCATCGGTATGGATTGATGTTGTGTATCATACCAATTACACCGAGCGCAACACTGCAGTAATATTGCCCGTTTTGCGCTTTGAGTAATTAAGTCTTTACCTACCAAATTGCTCAACGCGCAGAACTGGCAATATTAGTGCCGGTTTTGCGCTCTGGGTATTTTTAATAACATCAACCTTTGTTCCAAATTGTTATGCGATGAGAATGTGTCATTGTTAGAGTGTCCAATACTCCAAGTGAGAGTAGGGTTATTGTATCATATATGTTATTGTCTGACAAAATTGCTTACCACAAACTCCCATTGATAAGTTTTGCCCGTTGAGCGCCTTTATTAGCCAATTTGTTAGTGGTTACTATAATTGCTCACCATTCACCACGATCAGAACAAATAATTTTGGCCGGTTGTGCGCGGTGAGCAATTTTGTTAGTGCGAAAAAAACTCCTCCTCGTCCACTCATTAAAATTTGCTGATATATCCACATTTATTGCTGCTCGCACCGTGCAAATTTTTAATGGTTAACAGAAATGTTCACAGCGCACAACGGTGATATATTGGAACCTTTGGTCTTACTAATATTCTAAGAGACCCCTCGAGTCTGCAGATCAGTGTTGGTGAACATACAGAGCAGGGATCGTTAATATATAGCGGATTGCTACCAGCCGGATGTTCTGCTCTATAATGATTATTGCGCGTTGGGATAAACTGTAGCCTCTTAAAAAATAGCCCAACGTGCACAACGGGCAAAATAATTCCCTTAGGCTCGGGCAAAATTACGAGCACAACGGGAAAACAACGCGCACAACGGGCAAAAATTACGCGCACAACGGGCAAAACAACGCGCACAACGGGCAAAAAGGAAAGCCGGTGGTTCGCTTTTGAGCATATAAAAGGTAGTTTATCAACAATTGTTAAACGCGCACACACCTAGTAGCCTTATGCCCGGTGTGCGCGTTGAGCAAAGTTTCGACGATAGCCCATTTACTCAACGCGCCCCGCACGGACTAATTTTGTCAGTTGTGCGCTTTGAGCATATTTGTTGGATGCTGTAATTTTTGTTCCCACGGTTAATCATTCACACTCCTATTTTCATCATACTAAAATTGTGATTCCGCCATATGCCAACAGTCAAACTTCGCTTAGAAACTTTACCTAATTGTGATTAAGGCCAATACTTATTCATTCTGAAGACATTTTATATAAAATCTGATACTTAGTCAATCTGATTCAGAAACTGCATGCAAACCTTTAGATTAACGCTGATACATATTCAAACGGTGACCATTCCAAAATGGCCAACCCATTCTAACATACCGAAGTACATACAGATACAGATCCAAACAGATACATATCCCTTTGTTTGCAATGAAGTGGCGCGTGATCTGCATGTTTCCCCCTTCAACTTCTACGAGTTCTTCGGGCGCACATCTTTGTTGCGTTTATTAACGTCCTTGTAACCTGCAGTCAAGTATGTAGCCGTGTCAAACACAACGCCTGGAACCCCGATTCCCCTGTGGCGATGTACGACACGGGCAATGCGCTCCACATCTACGTTGCAGTTGCCGAATTTCTGCACTGATCTGCTCAAGATGATTGTCATACCAGATGTTTGCAATGACGTGGAACTTTGTCCTTTGTAGGAGACGCCGTGAATTAAAAAGTCGGCAGACCGTTTCGCTTATTACCGTCATTACTGTCGTCGTTGTAACATGAAGTCAGGACAAAAGACACCGATTGGAACTCCGTTACCGAAGACGATGTAAAACAACACAGGGTTGCATAAGAAGTTGTGTTTGGGAGTATAAGAGATCGGAAAGGATAGGATGGAGTGTCTGTGCGTCAAAGATGATGTATAGTGAAACGATGAAGGGTTTGATGGAGGAGATGGAGTGTAGAGATGGAGATGGATATGGAGTGTATAGCAAGACACGCAAAACAAATACATAGCCACAATTCATAATAGGAGGGAATAGCAATCTATCATGGTACAACACCCAGCAGCTTTCCTGAAACATGTGAGACAGCATAGCCAATATCACCCCAAAAGAATATGGTATGATCATCGAACACATTTTTCATAGTGTTGTTTGGGAAAAATTTTCTCAACGCAGTTGCAACACCCCCCAGCATTGTCGGGGATGCTTGATTATAAATGGACGATAGCCCTTCGTTGCATAAGTTTCCAACATGAACCATTTACCTTTACGTGAAAAGAGTACTGGATGAATGCTATCGTCCATATCTATATCAAGCATGCACGAACAGCTGAAGGACTTATTGTTTCCATACGGAGGTTGTGTGGGCAAATAAAGAAGATGATAGAAGAAAGTAGACGAAGTTTAGAGAAGATGAGTGCTCGTTGTCCGCCATTTATAGGGGAAATTGGACCAATCATAATGAAGCGTATAAAAAGTCCGTGATCCTACAGTAATGCAATGGATCTCGGGAATCGACATTTAGAGCATCTCCAAAGGGGCTCCCTAAATTATTTTAGAATGTGGAAAAAAATAGGTTAATTACTCTCCGCACAAAACCATGAAACCCTACGGTTTTTCTCCTTGATGACATAATAGGAAAATTACACTCAACAATACTACTCTCCACTAAGATTTTTTAATACATTATTTTCGCCGTGCACACCGGGCTAAATAATACAGAGGCGAGTAACTATCATAATTGCTCACCGCACAGAACGTTTAGAAAACGAGAATTGCTCAATGCGAAAAACGCAGAACGCATGACAGCGAATTGTATTGATGAGAAGAAGTAGAGTTAATGTGTGGCTACATCGAAGACCCCGTCATGCTACAGAGGGGTTCTTGTGAATATACAAATTACTGCTCATCTACAGCGGATTGATGTCAGAGAGATGAAGAGACGTTAATTGCGATGGGAGAGAATTGATGTAGCAGGAGCGATTTGAAAGCTCTCAGGGAGACCTTTGACCCGAAAAATGACACAAATGTCCTCAAAAGCAAGAGCAATTGTGACCCAGTGGCGAACTTTGTGGCAGTTCACCCTCACTGCGACAAAATTGGTTGTGTGTGGTGAGCAATTCTGAGGTTTGAGTGGTTTTGTGCGCTGAGCAATTCTGATTTTTGAGAGGTTGTGTGCGGTGAGCACTTCTGAGTTTGAGTGGTTGTGTGCGATGAGCAATTTTGAGTTTTGAGTGGATTTGTGCGCTGATCAATTCTGAGTTTTGAGTGGGTTTTGTGCGGTGAGCTTATTCTGAGATTGAGTGGTTGTGTGCGGTGAGTAATTCTGAGGTATGAGTGGTTTTGTAGCCGCTTACTTAATTGCTCAACGCTGAGACATAATTGATCAAAGAAAAGAAAGAAAAGCCCCCGTATTCGATCTCTCCTCACAATCCCAGGGTGTTGGGACGATTTGCCTCTAGACACTCCTCCCCTCTCAAAAGAAACCTCCCGTTGGCCCGATCGTTGGATAGGCCCTCCTTTGATACCGGACCTCTCCTTCCCGACGAATTCTTCGTCTTACAGGCGGATCGCCAACGAGTTATTACTCTTACACATGGAGCGGCCCGTCTTCCACTCCCCGACTTCCCTTGTAGAACTTACACCAGGGGACTTAGGGCGGACCGCTCCTCCCCTCCAACGCCTACTCCGTGACGACCTCCACCTCCAGGGGCGGCGTCGCCGAAACCTCCCGCGGGCCCGATACCGGACCTCTCCTTCCCGACGAATTCTTCCTTTCTCAGGCGGATCGCCGACGAGTTATTCGTCTTACACATGGAGCGGCCAGCCTTCCACTCCCCGAATTCCCTTGAAGAACTAACGCCAGGGGACTTAGGGCGGACCGCTCCTCCCCTCCAGTGCCTACTCCATGACAACCTCCACCTCTGGTGGAGGCGTCGCCGCCCGCGGGGTGTCGGTCCAAATCACCGGTGAAGGCATCGCCATGCCAATCACCCAACTGGGCACCACCGTTCCCAGACAACGGGTCCCTCTGCCATCCAACGGTCTGCCTTCCACTCATCGACCTCCCGTCGCACATCCTGAAGTGGAACGAAACCCCAGCCCGCCATCCAACGGCATGCCTTCCACTCCTTGACGACCCGTCGCACATCCTGGTGCAGGTTATAGTAAATTGGAACGAAACCCCCGACCGCCATCCAAAGGCCTGCCTTCCACTCCTCGACCTCCCGTCGCACATCCTGATGCAGTTTACAGTAAAGTGGAACGGCCCGCCATCCAACGTCCTGCATTCAACCACTGGCGTCGTTATCGACGTATTGTAAAGAACGCGAAAATGTCCCTCCAAGCAAGTTGTTAAATTCCGTCTATGATAAAATTAACTTGTTTACATGCAAACTTTTAGATTATCTCTGATACATAATCAATCTGAAGACATTTTAGATTAAATCGGCTACATATTCAATCGACTTCGTATACTGATTGAAAATTTTTAGATTATATCTCAGACATATTCCAATTGATGACATTTTCAAAATGACCCCGCCATTCAACTATATGGATGTACATACTGATACAGAACAAAACATATTCATTACCCCATGCTCTTTACAAACTGATACATATGATTGTCTTCGTAAGATGTTTGCAATGAAGGTGCTTTTTACCGGATCTATTGTCGGCGTGATCAGCGTGCTTCACCCTACAACGACGCCTGCAATGACGACACTCCTATCCTGCCTACGGTTGCCGTAAGTAGGCAACGACGTTAACTAACGCAACGAAGCGACCATCTTCGTTGAGTTTATGGACGTGTTTGCCAACTATCTGCCACCGTAGCCCTTATAGGAGTGTCGTCATTGCAGGCGTCCTTGTACCCGGCTGTCAAGTATGACGACGGTTCAAAGACACCGAAAAGAACTCCGATTGCCAAGAGGCGGTGAACACCGACACATGGTTCGTTATAAATAGAGGATCTATAGTACAAATATGAAGGGGATGGAGGAGAAGATAGTGTAAAATAGGAGATGGCCGTTCCATGTGAATGCGTGAAAAAAGTACTGGTTGAATTCTATCGTCCATTTTTATCTCAAGCATCAGGCCCAAACAGTAGAAAACCATCTCATCTTTACACCCCATATCCATCGCCATCTCCTCCGTTTATACCTCATGCATCATGCTCGAACAAAAGAAGACCTTATTGTTTCCAGACGGAGGTTGTGTGGGCAAAAAGAAGAAAATGATATAAGAAATTAGAGGAAGTTGTGAGAAGATGAGGGCTCCTTGTCCGCCAATTTATAGGGGAATTGGACCAATCAAAATGAAACTAAACGGTTTTTCGCCTTGATCAACAATGATGCCAATTGGTAAATTACTCCCAACAATACTAAAACATTTTATTCGACGCGCACACCGTGCTAAATAATACAGGATCGAGTAACAAACTAACAATCAGAATTGCTCACCGAGCAAAACGCATGGTAAAATGGAATTGCTCAAGGCGCACAACGCACAAAGCATGGAAGCGATTTGTATTGGTTTATGAGGATGCGACCGAAGTAGAGTTAATGTGTGGCTCCATCGAAGACCCCGTCATGCTACAGGAGGGGTTCTCGTGAATATACAAAAGACTGCACGTCAATCTACACCTGATTGATACCAGACATGTGCAGTTCTCAAGAATGTTTGACCGGCCGGTGGGAGGTGAGCTGGAAAAATTAATAGCCGCTAACATAATTGCACAAAGGTAGGAACAAACAAATTTATGGCCGTTGTGCGCGATGAGCAAATTTTTAATGGTTTAAATAATTGCTCATAGCGAACAACAAGAAACGACAGGTGTAGACGCTTTGAGTCGTTGTGCGCTTTAACAAGTGTTCGCTTTGAGCATCTAAGGTATTTTATAGACAATGGTTTAACGCGCACAACCAATCTGAAGACATATTCAATCGAATTCAACTATATTGATGTACATACTGATACAGACCCAAACTGATTCATTAGCCTATGCTCTTACAAACTGATACATATGATTAAGCCTGGATGGCGGCCCTTGGTCACATAGGTTGGCGGTGGATGGCTACTGTCCCTCTGGCTCTGAGGCACAAGCACTCCTTCCTGTTGTTTTCGATCGCTTGTCTCGCATCCAAATTGAAGAATAAAATGAAGAAGAATCGCGTCGGAATACGGAAAAAAGGCGAAATTCGTGTAACCATCGATCTCGAGGTCATAGAATGCTTCATTGGATGCGAGCCCTTGTGGTGTACATCCTCCACATTTACAGTTACCGTGCTCAGCGTATTTGTCATGCAATCCGAAGGCATCTACTGATCCCAGTATTCTAGCGCTGAAGCTTCCGGGTCTGGAAAATCAAACATTTCATCATGGTAACAAAACAGAATGCTTAATGCCATCATACATACAGACGTAGTTTTGAATTATTCAGAGGAAATAATTAGAAAATTTGAACTTACTCCAATGACTAGATCCTCCAGGTTCGGGCAGCTATTCAGCAAGCATGACAAGATTGAAAACGTCGTTGTTATGCAGGGTATCCGTCTGAGGGTGAGTTCTTTCATCTTCGGCAAGAGACACCACAGAGTAACGGACATGATATAGATATCTGATATGGACGATAGCATTCATTTAGCTGTTCGTCCATTTATAATCAGGCATGCCCGAAAAAGGGTTTCCAGATGTGAGGATTTCGCCTTCCACGAACAGCTGAAGGACTTACTGTTTCAATAGGAAGGTTGTGGGGGCAAATAAAGAAGAAGATGATGGAAGAATGTAGATGAAGTTGTGAGAAGATGAGTGCTCCTTGTCTGCCAATTTTATAGGGGAATTGGAGCAATCAAAATGAAGCGAATAATAAGTCCTTGATCCTACAGCAATGCAATGGATCTCGGGAATCAACAATTATTTACTCAACGCGCAAACCTCGGAATACCAACGCGAAAATCACGTAATCCCAATTATTTTAGCATCTGGATCAAAATTGGTTAATTACTCTCTGCGCATAACAAGGAAACTCATCGATTTTTCGCCTTGATCAACATTGATGCTAATAGGAAAATTACTCCAGACAATAATACTCTCCACTAAGATTTTTTAATACATTTTATTCGACACGCACCCCGGCTAAATAATACAGAAGAGAGAAACTATTATAATTGATTCTCGCGCAAAACGCATGGAAAATGTGAATTGCTCAATGCGCACAACGCAGATGGGTCACTGAGGATGTGACTGCTGTAGTACCATATTAACTGTGTGGCTACATCGAAGACCCCGTCAAGCTACAGAAGGGTGCTCGTGAATAAGAAAATACTGCTCCTGAATCTACTACTGATTGATACCAGACAAATGATTTTCCCAAGAATGTATGACAAGTGGCAAGTGAGCTGGCAAAATTTATATTTTGGCCGTTGTGCGCGGTGAGCAAATTTTTAATGGTTTAAAAATTTGCTCAAAGCGCACAACAAGTACCGCCAGATGGTCACTTTGACCCGGTGGTGTGCGCGTTCAGCAAATTTGTTATGGCTAACATAATTGCGCAAAGGGCACAACATGCAGAATTATGACCGTTGTGCGCGTTAAGCTCTATAGTTGCGTCGATGACAAATTTGCTCAACGCCCCCACGGGAATAAATTTGACCGTTTTGCGCTTTGAGCATATTTGTAAGATGCTATAATTTTAATTCCACCTCACACCAGCACAGTGAATCAATCACATTCCAAATTTCATCATACTTAAACACGCACAACCAGCAGAATTATGCCCGTTGTGCGCGTTTAGCTAAAGTGTAGATTAAATCTAATACATATTCTAGTTGATGTTATTTTGAAAATGACCCAGCCATTCAAATATATTGATGTACATACTGATACAGATCCAAACTGATTCATTAGCCTATGCTCTTACAAACTGAAACATGTGATTGTCGGTGTGATCTGCGTGCTTCCCCGTCAACTTCCGCAAGTTCACCGGGCGACCATCTTCGTTCCGTTTATTACCGTCGTTGCCGATTTTCTGCCATCATCGGCTGGCTATGAGTGTAGTCATAGCATGCATCGGTGTAACCTGCAGTCGGGTATGTAGCCATTTCAAAGACACCTAGAGAAACTCCGATTCACATGAGGCGTCGAACAACACCAACAGATCAAAATACTAAACACACTGGTCTTTGAACAATTTACAAGCTCAGATGCAGAACTGCATGCGGCGATGTGTTCCAGTAAGAGAATACTAAACCCTGCATGCGGCCCCAACCTCGTCGCATCTCTTCGTTACAACCTCCTCAAGATCTGATAAGGCGCACGTAGGTGGAGGATCTTCGTTGTAGACAATGAAGGCGGATCCTACGGAGAACACACTGGCATTTGATGCGTCCATCACCTGGTCAACATTCATCCGGACGGTTCGACCGGCAGCTAGATCCACCTTTTCGAGGAAGCCCCTTTAAGGAGGCTCGAACTGATCGGTGAAGTAAAAGTTTAATCCAGAGAAGATCTTCACCGCCTGTAAGAGACCAATATAAGAGACAAATATGATATGTGCACTACTGGACATGGGCCTCCGCACACGCATACACAAGGAAATGTGTTCATAAGATGGCTTCCTCCGATAATTATCCAAAGACTCAAATAGTTCAAAACATTTTCCAATTCAAATAGTTCAAAGGCGCGACATGCCGTCATTGGCGTGTCATTACAGTCACTTCCCTGCTCGTTTTGTAATTTCTGTCGCTTTACTTGAGCATCATCACCATCATCTGTTCGGACGAGGAAATGGATGTGTGACTCTTCACATCATTTGATTTTCTGGAAATCTGAGACAACCAT
>JAULAV010002470.1:0-25000 GCA_030789695.1 Scilla litardierei
ATGCACTCTTACATGTGCATATCTTATTGAAGTCCTCGGGCTCCAATGCGCATTGCAAGGCGTTCATTGCCTTGGCATTGCTTACCTCCGCGGCGACCTCCGCGGTTGTCCATTTCTCGAAGTCTTCTTCTTCGGGCTCGATGTACTCCTTCATTGTAGTCCTCCATAAAGATGCACTCCGAGGAAGGTTTCCATCCGGCATTTCCAGTACCCGTAGTTGGTACCATTGAAGAATGGAGGCCTCGTAGAGGAATGTCCTTCCATCACCGAAGATGCTCCTTCACGGTTCCTGAAGGTGTCATAGTTGGAAGGTGGACGCACGGTCTTGTTGTCGTTGGCAGACATAGCTAAGTATCAGGCTCTGATACCAAATGTAATGCCCTACAAGCTACTGCACAAGTACTAGAGGGGGGGTGAATAGTACTTTAAAAATAACAAGGAGTATAATTCCAAATTATAGTGCAAACAACTACCAAATCAATTTGCGGAAGCTTAAATTGAATGACAACAACCAAATTAACAATGCTAACAAATGATGTTAATGGGTTTGGATCCACCCAAGTCTCCCCGACTTGTTCCCGGTGATCCTACGTCCCAACCACCCGGATCTTACCTGACTTTCGAACTCGGCCGGCTGTTTCCGCTCAATCACCACCTCATTCACTTGCTGAACCTCCTCGAGCTTCCTCTCTTCCATTTAACGCTGGACTCCATCGGCTCAATGGTTGGCTTTGTTGTCCTCTACACTATCAACGGGATAAGTCCGAGCGTATTGCTCTTCCAGCATTACTTTGAGACAAAGAAGAAGGGGATGTATCATTGCGTTAGTGAGAGGAAGGGCCGACATCTCATCCTTGAGGTGCCGAGTGAGGTGAGAGAATGGAGGGAGAGATTTGTCTTTGTTTTGATGCTGACGGACTTGGTGTTGAGGTCAAACTGGGGGACACTGAATCCCTCAGTGAATAAAGGGGTGGCCCTGACAGGGCAAGACCTAGAGAACTCCAAGATTTTGGAGGAGATCCCCGAGGCGATCAGGAAGCATGCGAACTTGATTAAGGGCGATCAGTTCATCCAGTCTTTCTGGCCCGAAGGTATTACGATCTTGGCGACCTTCTCCCTATATGCTCACCCTGATCTTTGTTCTCTTTGCAGGTGCAGCCATGATCCTTTCGCGGGAGGAGCTGATGAGGAGGGCTATGGAGCCGGTGACCTCGGAGCCGACAGCCAAGAAGCCTTCTGCCCAGGTGAAAGGCAAAGGGGTGGCAATAAGAACCTGGCGATGAAGTCGGGTAGAAGAGGGACTCTGGGGTTGTCATTGGGGGTGAGAGAGGTGAGCACAACAAGAGGGCGAGGGAGATGCCTGTGGCGATTGTTCATACCCCTATGGTGAGTGAGGTAGCACAGGGCGGCTTTGTCAACCTTGGCGCCGGTGAGAGAGAGGTGATGCCATGGAGCTCGGTGACTCAGGACAGCCCCATGGCATGGAACGATAGGGTTCTAATTGAGCGCTAGCCTTACGGATGTCCTCCTTGGGAGTAGGGGGCGCCGGGGCATCCGAGCTGTGAGACAATGCTCGCCCGCTTCAAGGCGACGAAGGCCGAGGTTCACGCCATCCCAAATAAGGGCCTCTTCGCAACGAGCTACCCGCTGGGCAACATGGAGTCTGTGTTTGATGAGGCTGGTGTCGCAGCTCGCTTGACAGAGAACAGTCTGTTGTCGAGGGATCGGGCGTCCCTCGCCGAGGTGGGTCCACAACGCCTTTGCGATACGACGATCTGGCACAGTATGTAGGTTTGTCGCTCTCCTTTCTCCATGCTACCGGTCTTCTTATTTCTATGGGTACTAATGTTCTGTTCCTCCTATAGGCAATCATGGCGATGGTGTCCTTGCAGGTCACACTGCTATGAATATGCTCAAGGTAAGCCATAAGAAGATCAAGGCTGACCTTCAAGCAACCATTGGTAAGCTGCGGGCGATAGAGGCCCAATTCGAGGAGGTCACCGGGAGGCTGCATGATAGGGAGGACTGGCTGGAGCAGCTCCATTGGTGGTATGCGACCCAGAGGGCAGAGACCGGGAAATGGGATAAGATCGCGGTGGGGCTAGATCGGCAGCTTCAGGAGGAGGAGGATCGAAGGATCGCCGCCTGGAATGAACATTCCGTAGAAATGGAGGCCAAGGGGGTGGAGATCGCCGCGCTGAAGTGGGAGGTGGCGACACTGAGGAAGATTGATCTGGAGGCCGAGAAGGATGGGGCCATCCGCAAATACTAGGAGGAGGAGTACCTCCCCATGATGAGGTCAATGAGGGCGAAAGGCATGGAGGAAGGGATCAGGTGGGCTTCAGGAGGGTGGAAGCACGACTGGCGAAGCTGTATCCCACCCTGGAGGTCGACTTCTCCAAGTTGAATATGACCTCCGATGATGAAGAGGAGGAGGTTGATGCTCCAGGGGGAGGCGATGCTGTATAATCTTCGGGGAGTGGTAGCATTTGTAGGGCCGGTCTCAGGGCCATGCGTCGGACCTATCGTAGAAAGTTTTGATGTAAATGTAATAATTTCTAATTTAATGAAATATACCTTAGACGGTTCGCCTTGTTTATCTTTTGTGCTTGTGTTGCCACTTATTGCTGCTTTTTGCCTTAGTGTGTATGCCCCCAACTTTCTGCTTGGAAGTGGCTAAGGCCCATGAGAAGCAGAATGTTGTGGAGTCGGTGCATATCGAGGGTGAAGCTTGTAAGCTTGTCCAAGAGTTTAATGAGTCTATCGAGGGCAAAGTTCGTAAGCTTACCCCGGATTTGAGGGAGGGAAGGGTGTGAGCCGTAGCTCGGTCCTTAACCCACCCGGCGCCTATCGAGGGCGAAGCTCGTACGCTTGCCCCAAAGTTGAGGGAGGGGAGGGTGCGAGCCATCGCCCGTTTTTTGACCCACCCGGTGACACTATCGAGGGCGAAGCTGTTAAGCTTGTCCCAGAGTTAAAGGAGGGGAGGGTGCGAGTCGTAGCTCGTTCCTTAACCTACCGACGATCTATCGAGGGCGAAGCTCGTCAGCCTGCCCCGGAGTTGAGGGAGGGGAGGGTGTGAGCCGTAGCTCGGTCCTTAACCCACCCGGTGTCTATCGAGGGCGAAGCTCGTAAGATTGCCCCGGAGTTGAGGGAGGAGAGGGTGCGAGCCGTCGCCCATTCCTTGTCCCACCCAGTGACACTATCGAGGGCGAGGCTGTTAAGCTTGCCCCAGAGTTGAGGGAGGGGAGGGTGCGAGCCGTAGCGTGGACCTTAACCCACCTGACACCTATCGAGGACAAAGCTCGTAAGCTTGCCTCAAAGTTGAGGGAGGGGAGGGTACGAGCCGTCGCCTGTTCCTTGTGCCACCTGGCGACACTATCGAGGGCAAAGTTGTTAATCTTGCCCTGGAGTTGATGGAAGGGAGGGTGCAAGTTGTAGCTCATTCCTTAACCCACCAGTGATCTATTGAGGGTGAAGCTCGTCAGCCTACCCCGGAGTTGAGGGATGGGAGGGTGCGAGCTGTAACTCGGTCCTTAACCCACCCAGCGCCTATCGAAGGCGAAGCTCGTAAGCTTGCCCCAGAGTTGAGGGATGGGAGGGTGCGAGCCGTCACCCGTTTCTTGTCCCACCGGGTGACACTATCGAGGGATAAGCTGTTAAGCTTGCCCCGGAGTTGAGGGATGGGAGGGTGCGAGCCGTAGCTCATTGCTTAACCCACCAGCGATCTATCGAGGGCGAAGCTCGTCAGCCTGCCCCAGAGTTGAGGGAGGGGAGGGTATAATCTGTCACCCGTTCCTTGTCCCACCTAGCGACACTATCGAGGGCAAAGCTGTTAAGCCTGCCCTGGAGTTGAGGGAGGGGAGGGTGCGAGCCGTAGCATGTTCCTTAACCTACCAGCAATCTATCAAGGGCAAAGCTCGTCAGCCTACCCCGGAGTTGAGGGAGGGGAGAGTGCGAGCCGTCACCCATTTCTTGTCCCACCCGGCGACACTATTAAAAGCAAAGCTGTTAAACTTGCCCCGGACTTGAGGGAGGGGAGGGTGCGAGCCGTAGCTCGTTCCTTAACCCACCGGCGATCTATCGAGGGCGAAGCTCGTCAGCCAGCCCCAAAGTTTTAGAATAATTATGGAGAGCTGAAATTTCCAAATAGAGATGGCAATATTTGAGGGTATGCATAGGAAATGATAGTTATATTTACAAAAATATTGACAATATTTAAGTAAATGCGCATTATTCCTGTGACGGGCTAGCTTCCTACCTTCCATGGTTGATCGTCGAAGTCCTCCTGATTGTTGTCAAGCTCGACCAGCTGGGCTTGCTCGGGTGCTTTGTGTTTGGTGGATCCGACTAGCAGCTTCGAGACAGTCATTGGCTCCCTCGTGCTTGTCCAACCCCCTGTGGAGTTTGGAACTTGATCATTTGATACAGGAGTGAGGGGAGAGCTTCGATGTCAGTCATGTATGGCCGCCCAATGATGCCATTGTATGCCGACATGATGTCGACGACAACAAATTGTGTCATCTGAGTGACGATTCTTAGTTCTTCCCCCAAAGACATCGACAGGGTGATGACTCTAACGATGGGAACCAAGTGGTCGATGAAGCCGACAATCGGACCCATGCATGGCCTCAGATCTGCATGCCTAAGCCCCATCTTCTCGATCGTCGACATAAAAAGAATGTCGCATGAGCTCCCGGTGTCGATCAAGAGATGTATGACTATGGCCGTTCCAATCTGGGCTTCGATGACGATGTCATCATAATGTGGTAGTTCGACCCCCTCCAAGTCGTTGTCTAAGAATAAGATGGGGGGATGAGCTACTCTCCTCTGCTTTGCTTCGTCACCCATACCCGTCGTCATCACCTGTCGAGCATACGCCTTTCTGACCAAAGTCGACGCGCCACCCGAGGATGGCCCCACCGCATATCACATCTATGCGCATGACCGCTCTGGGCTGGCGGGGGTCATCTTGCTCGACATTCTGGGGCTGGTTCGGCCGCTGCGCTCTCGGGATGCTCTCTCATCGCGAGCCTGTCTCCTTCCCTCGACAAAGCCTTGGAGGTGGCCCTCCCGGATCAGTCGTTCGATATCCCTCTTCAGAGTGAAGCACTCGTCGGTATCATGACCATGATCACGGTGATATCGATAGTATTTCTGCTGATTCCTCATGGTTGGGATCATCCTTCTCTCCTGAGGCAGGTCTCGGAGAAGTCTGGCTCTCATTGTTGCGGCCAATACTTCGACCATGCGGGCATTGAGCTACGTGTACTGGGCCTGCTGTCTCCCTTCGGGCCTGCTCACCACCGGCAGGGGCTCTCTAGGTGTGGCAAACCCTCACGCTGGTCCAGGGCGATCTTAAGGTCGACATCCTCCTTGGTCGCACCCTTGTTTGCCCAGTTGGTCTTGCCCTCTAGGACGGTCTTCCTGCCTTGATTGAAGATTGGGCCGCTGCTCGTTGTGGGATGTCCCAACAGGGGTGGCCGCCTTCTTCACTCCCAGAGCATCCTCGCTTAGCATGAACCTCTCCACCCGGGAGAAGAGTGCATCCAGATCGGCATGCGGATCTTGGAGGAGCGACTTATGCAGGCTCCGATTGATCAGCCCCCTTTTGAAGGTGGCCAAGGTGAGCTCGTCTCCATAGCTCGCCACGTTAAGCCTTTCCTCCTGGAAACGATGCAAAAACTTTTGGATCGTTTCCACCTCTTTTGGACTATCAAAAATAGATAGTCCGCTGGTTTCTTCCTTCTGCGTCTCGCCCTGAACTGCTAACAGAACTTGTGGGATAGGTCGTCGAAGACCTCGACAGAGTGAGTGGGCAGGCCGTGATACCAATCTAATGCCGACTTCTTCAGAGTCATTTGGAAGCCTCGGCATATGAGCTGATCATCCGTGCCTTGAATCTCCATCACCCCTCGGTATCGTTGCACATGCTCGAGGGGATCGCCCGTACCATCATTTAGTTCAAGTCGAGGAAGCTTGAATCTACGAGGTACTGGGGCCGTGGTCACTCGTTTGGCTAGAGGGTTAGCCACTTCTGGGTAAGTTGGTCGCACAGGCAACCTGATAGGGCATGCATGCGATCTTTGGGGGTCGACATGGCCACCTCGACTGCCTCCTCCATCACTGGAGTCACCAGATGAGCCACCTCGGTACTCAGCGGCATCCCATCCCTGCCTCAGGAGAGTCCTGCTTCGATTGCAACTTCGCCGTCGACGATCATCACGCCTATGAGATTGGCGGGCAGTCCTGCGGATGATCCCTCCGAGCGACAAGATATCCACCGGCAGCGGGCTACGCGTGTGCCATCGGTTCGGAGGTGATGCCTCTAGGACCATACAACTCTCCTCCTGGAGCCTTTCTCATGCGTCGATGATGAATCGCAACTGTCAACTTGCGATTTCTTCATGCACCTGTATTTGTTTAGCGACGGCATCTGCTTCATCGTCAAGCTGCCATGGTTAAACAACAGCCTCTTCTTCGAGGCACCTCTGACGAGCGGCCTCCATCTCTACATCAAGATATCTCTGCTGGGCCACTATCTCATCATTGAGCCCCCTCTGTCGGGCGGCTGCCTCTTCTTCAATCTGGGGATAAAGGCTGCACCTCATGTTCACGGGTGTGTGTGGGGGGGGGGGGACGGTGGACGTCCTGGCCCCACCCGTGCCCCAATCATTCATCATCTTCGTAATGGCTTCAAAGCCTTGGTGAACAGCATGGGCCGAGGCATGAATAGCCTCCGCCGTCCCCTCAGCGGGTACATCTGCCTGGGAAGTTCCTTCGAGAGGACGTGGTTCATCCCTTATAGGCTGTTTGCCATGGTTAAGACTGCGATTGAAAGGTATGGGATTAGACATGGGTGTGACCTTACGTTCCCACAGACAGTACCAATTGTTGCGGGGTTAGAATCTGCTAACAATGAATTTGTATTGATATGGGGAACCAAGGGCACGATGGTTACGAGTTATGGGGGGATGACGAGGCTAACTACGGTCTGAGGATGATTTGCAGATGAGGATCTCGAGGTCACCCATCAGACAGAGTAGGTCGCCTGCTGGTTGGTGAAGGTCGCTCGTCTGTTGGTGGAGGATGCCACGGGTAGTACGCTTGCTGGCAGCTGGGGAAAACTTCCTATAAGAAGAGCGACTCGTTAGTAAGGCTAGGCCAGCTGTTAGCCTGCAGCCCCTCCAATGCTTAAGTCAGTTGATGACTGATAAGAGAGTATCGGACACAAAGGGCGATCTTAGAGGCAGATTGACGCTTGCATGGCAAACTAGTGTGGAAGGCACGAATATGTGGAAGATATTCGACCTTGGATATAAATAGATGTGTTAGGAGTTTCTTGCATATTCATCCAACCAACCAACCCCTCTCTCGCTTGGAGGTGAGGGGGTATTTATAGGCTGCTGGAGTCGGTTGCTTTTGCTGAGCTGGCGGTGCCAAGGTGTCAGGGATCCGACCGTTGATGTCAGGGCCGAACGTGTCAGGCATGCTTTTGTCAGGCGGTCAGAGCTGTAAATGTCAGGTGGCGCTTTTGTCATGTTGTCTAGCGGTGAAATGGCTAGGCGTGCTTTTGGCAGGTGGTCAGGCGGCGAAGCAGCCATGTGCGCTTTTGTCAGACTTTGTCTGTAGTGAAACTGGCTATGGTGCAAGTGGCATGTCGTTTTCCTCCTTGGGAGGACTGGTAGGTGAGCGGCATCTGGGCGAGCTACTCTGGGGCGAGTTAGCGTAGACTTGTGGGATCTGCTGGAGGACTTTTCTGATTCGGATGGCGAGCTTGTCGTTTTGCTTGGGCAAGCTTTCTTGGGACTGGCGAACTAGGCTTCGTTGTTGAGATTCGACGGGCCATGACTCGGGCTTTGAATAAGTGGGTCTAGATCGTCTGGGCTGAACTTGAGGTCGTAACAGTTTTATATTTTTATTATAAATTATTGTAAGTTAATGTTAGCTATGTATAAGTATATTAGTATTAATATATAAGTTGACTTTATAAGTTGTGTGGCTAACTTTCCTTGTAACACATGTGAACCCAGGTATCACTACCGCTGATCGAACCGCGTCTTTCACAACACGGCATATCGATAACACATCGTACCCTAACTATGGGTTTTAGAAGCTCTAAGGATGCATGCCAAACTAGTTTCATTTCATTAGCAAAGTGTCTCTTTTTGAACAGTTAGATAAGCTTGATAAACTGCACAGTATCGTAAAAGACTCGATCGGACTACGAGTCGTACTTGATCGTAAAATGTGTTAATCTAGATAATGATTCCTAAATTGCAAATATGGTAACATCATAGACACTTGAGGTTTTGGGGTAACTTATAATAGCGAGAGTGCGAGAGTGACCAGTACAGGCTTTGTTGTCACCGATCGGGTTCTAGCAACCCATTCAAAGTTCGTCGGTGACAAATTCACAGACTTGATCACATATTCTTGAACAGTAAACACCATAATATGGCATTTACTCAGGGGAGTTATAAGAATTTACTTAATTCATATTATTAAATGTTTTTCATCATCAAAAAGGGGAAGAATGTTGGAATTTCATAATTCCATATCTATATTCCATATGGTTTTGATATGACAAACTTAATAATAGTATTATTACTAACTCTTTCTGTGCAGATAACTGGCTATCCAACATTTACGCCTTGGACATTATCGCTAGTTACTGCTTCCGCACAAAGACTTCTCAAATACAGATGCAGTCATATCTACGGCTTTTATGTAATCAAAGTATTTTTCATTTTATAGCTTTTAAGCCTGATGATGACTTATCTTAGATGACTAGGGTCTCTCCTAACATTTATCTACAACCTAGTCTTTCAGAATCCCAAAATTCCTCTTTAAAAAAATTAGTCGACCAATCCATTTTTGTTAGAAGGCTAATTTTACCTTTTCGATTTTGAATTTGAAATTTGGTGGTCAAATTCCTTTTCATATCAGTTCCACGTCTATAACTTCAAACGGTCAAATTTTTGTCGTTTCAAAATTAGCCGACCAACAAAAATTCATTGGCAGGCTAATCCCGTTTTGACCGTTTTTCGCAACTGCTTTGTTCTATCCGTTGGGGATGGTTTATAGCGGTTGAAATATGACCGTTATAACTCCCTCTCAGATCTATAAATAGATGGGTACCCCCTTCTCTTTCATTCACGTCTTTTTTCCAACTTTCCTCTTTAGAATTTTAATTCTATTCTTTTTAAAAGCAAGTTCTGCCATTGTTTTCATTTGAAGAAATAAAATTCTGATATTTTCTTCATTTGAAAGCTGAAATCTTCAAGAGTGTTTCTTCCATCCAAAATCTAGAAACCTTGAAATTTCTTTAAACACATTTCCTTTGAATTCCATTTGAAATTCACATCAAGGCTTTAGGTGTTGTTTCATTCTTTCTTTTCTAAGTTGAATCTCTTGGTTTAGAGATTGTACAAAGTTTGGGACACTAAGAGTGTCGCCATTTTTGTATGTTGTTGCTTGCAGGGCAAGTGTTATAGTGGATTGAAAATCTCTACATGGTAGAGGACTGGACGTAGGATCACGAGGATCCGAACCAAGATAAACTCTTGGTGTTTGCATTTGCTTGGCTGGTTTGCTAATTTATTTTGTTTCATTAATCGTGTTGATTCTTTCACTGTAAATTATTTATATTAAAGGAATATACAAGTTACTTTGTATATCTCCTAATTGTTAACAATACTAATCATTTCCGATGTTTAGTATTGAAATAGCCATATCGATGATCCTTACATATTGCATGCTTGGCACAGTTTTGGTTTACCCGGGTACGCACACCCATGGTATGAGATGTACTCTTGGTTGCTCACTGTACTTCGCATTATAAGTCACGATCTAGGTTCGGCACAGTTATACTATCGTAACCTTATCATCTTTAATAATGTTTTATTTAAATTGCTGATAAATCCTGAAAGTCGTAAATATGCAAAGTTATGTTTCTACTCTATTTCCAAACCATTATTGTATGCACTTTTACTTATCGTCTCTTTCGATTGCTATGCTTGCATATTGTTTTAATTTCCATGCTAGAGATACTTTGAGTTACGTCTAATCCTGGTGACTCGTCTCTTTGTGGTGGACCCGCTAGATACTTCACAGGTTGACGAGATGACACCTGAATTGGCAGACGATGAGCCTGCAGTTTAGTTTGACCAGGAGGACGCTGTTTACTGAGAGTGAGTGTGAGAGTGTTATTTTATTTTAAGCTTTTCTGGGTGTGGCTTGTTGTGTATTTGTATTCGAGTTGTATTTCCTTTTCTGTACGCTGCTGGTTTGTAATAAGGTTGTATTTCATTTTCGTGTATGAGTATTTGGCATATTTCTGCAACGGAGCCTGCATTGACTTCATTGGTGCAAAGCAGGACTTGTGCATGTACCAAACAGTAACGGGCCCCGGGAGTGGGTCGTTACAGAATGACCCTCATATGTCGTCACGTGTAAGCCAAAGGGGACACTCCTCTGCCACTGAACGACCCTCTCGTGTCGTCAGCTGTAAGTCGAAGGGACCATCCCTTCGACACTGAATGAACCACTCGTGTCATCAGCCATAAGTCAAAAGGACCACTCCATCGCCACTGAACGAAGTGGTCTATTTCTGACATGGTTCATTGGCTTAACCTTGACCATCTTGAGCAAAGGTTTAACCTATTGAAAGGGGCCATCAGGCATTACGACCACACGGTTTGAGCGACAACAAACAAAGAGATATAAGCCAACTTTTCTGGCATTTATAGTGCTTTACAAAATTGTCATTGGTTACATCTCAATCACCCCCTATACATTTGGAAATTCTGGCAGGGAAAGAAGAGCATCAAGAGTCTGCGACGAGTCGCGATGCCCTTGTCTCCTTCAAGTGCGGTAATATGCTCTTGATCCCCTAGAGCATCAGCGCCCGTATCATCACCCGTCGTGATGACGAATTTGCCAGTAGGAGCGACCTCCCCGTGCTTTGGCTTAAATCATCATCATCGATGTCCAGGAACAGTACGGGGATCAGGTCGATCTTAGAGACATGCAAGGGAATCGGTCATTCACTTTCGATCGACATCGTCCATAACCATGCGTGTACAGTTCGTTGAAATCGGGCAATGAATCCTTGTATTCTTGAACTGCCCTCTCTGATATAGACTCTACGCCAACTCCCCGAGAGCTATCGACAAGTTGGACGAGGAGCTCAGTCTCCCGGGTTTCCCACTTGGATTTCTCCTCCAGCAGAGCTTTCTCCACTCGCTCCCTCGAGGCGGCTTGATCAGCTTCCCACTTACATGACTTGCGTAACTCATGCTCTAGCTGATGAACATGGTTTAGTCTCAGTTTGCATAGAAGCCACACTCTATCTAGCTTAGCCTGAGACTTCTCCACGGCCATCTTAACGGTCCCCAAGGTGACTTCATAATTAGCCACCATCGACGCGCGATAATGCAATGCAGCAGTGGCCACAAGAGCCTGCATACAAGGCACGATGGTCAAACATCCATGCCTGCATCACCTATAATGGAGGCTAGCACAGTAGTTACCTGGACATTCACATGGATGGCTATCGATGCACGCCTCTCATAATCGACCCTCTCCAAAACGGCCATATCCCACAGAAGGGTTGTTTTCGGTAATCCGAGAGGCGGTCCCACACTCCAGAAGAGCAGAATCATCTCTCTTCATTAGAAACTCCATTTGAATGAGTTCCTCCGCAGGACAATCAAATGGAGCCTGAGGCGATTGAATCTCCAGTAAAATTGGTCTGAATTCATCGGGAATGTCCTCAGACAGAGACACTGGAGGGAACATGCCCCCCAAGTCCATGAATCCTCATGCAGAAGGGGCTCCAAAGGGGCCCGGGTCTCACCTGAATCTTCCTCTAGGAGAGTTACCTGTTCCTGCTAGGGAATGTGGGTCTCGCCAAGCAATTGACTTGCGTCCAAAGGCCCAGGTCACTCCACGGCTTTAGTCGACCCAGATGGATCCGAGTCACTAAGGGGAAGTCGCCGCCTTTTCTTATTTCCCTCATCAGCAACCACCGCAAATTTGGTGGAGGGGCTTCTACTTTTTCTTCCGATGGAGACAAGCCAACTGAATAGCCCTATCAGCAACAATGGGTAGTTCCTCGGATGATCGAGCCGTTCTTTGTTCTGCAGAAGGCACTCGAGGAGATAACATGCTCTCCTTATCTTCTTTGATAGAAGCCTCGACCCCTTCCCTCAGTGCATGGTCCACCTGGTCATCCAGACCGACCATGCCTGCAGAAGAAAAACATGTCAAGGCAGAGAATGAAGATCGAACAATTGATGTACATGGTTGAATCGACCTTTTGTCCATATGGTCCAGCATAGCACCAAGTCGGACCACAACCACTTACTCTTTCTTACATTTTCCGACAGGCTCAACAATGCATCGGCAGCTTCCTTCTTTGCTCCGGACAAAGGCTTGTCCTTGGCGAGACCTAAATCAGGGACACCACATCCGGTGCAAAAGCTCGCCTTTCCCTGAAAGATCACAAACACGAACTCCTCTTTCCAGTTGGAATTCGAGGATGGGAGATCGTCAAATATCTTCTTGCCTCAGAGAGCCGTTACCATGTACCAGCCAAGATTCTTGAGCAGAGGAATCGAGAATAAGTAATTGAACAATCCCAGCGACGGTTCAACTTTCTTCATCATGCACAGAGTAATGAAACCAACCAATTCAACTATGGAATTTGGCATCAGCTGGCAAAGAGAAAGGTTCAAGATGCTCAGAAAGTAGCACATGAAAGGATGCATGAGGAATCAAAGCCATCATTGGAAGGCTTTGACGTAAACCCCAACTTCTCGGTCGCCGGGACGATGAACCCTTTCATCCCCGGAAACCGGATCTGATAGTCGAGTCAGATGTATTTCCTCTGAAGCTCGGGGATCTGATCGGCTCCAATTTTGGATCTCTGATTGGCTATCAGATCAGGCTCAATGGCACCCTCTTTGTTCTTTTGCATGACGGGAACCAAATTCCTTCCAGAAGCAGGGACAGATGATGAAGCCAATTTTCAAAAGGAGGAAATCTGAATCAAGAGCGATGAATACGATAGATTCAAATTTCCAATCTGGAACCGTCTTATATCTACTAGACGACCGTGGAATAATGAGACATATGTCGAAGATCGGGGTTCTTAATATCTTGGATTTCGAACCGGCAAATCATCCAAATCAGCAAAGCGAGCACTTTGGTGCCTAAAAACTTGAGTGTTAATTCCTTGATTGCCGTGCCCCCATTAATGCGATGTAGCATCGCTTGACCCCAATAGACAAACTCTATGAGGTCGTGTGACGGGGGCCATGGAGTGCGTATATATTTCATATATTCACGCACGTTTTCTTTCGGTTTCTCCGTATTTTCCGCCGTCTTTTATTTGTTTTCTCGTGTTTTCTCGTTTTCTTTCACTTTTCTTTGTTTCTCCATGTTTGCAGGAGATTGCCCGCATTTGGGACGCAAAACGATGATATCATGTGTCCCCGGAGCAACGGGAGGAATCACGCGTGATCCAGGGGGTCAAACGACGAAGATTACATCTTTCAGCCCCTCACCCGGTCGGTTGGTCATCTCCAACCGATCGGGTGATGCACGCGTGCACCACCCGGTCTCAGCTGGAGCTCAAGTGGATGTTACCCGACCTGTTCACAGGCCGGTTCAACGGGGCCGATTCTCTGTCTTTTCAAGCCAAATTCCAATCGATCGGGCGACTCTCACCCGATCGGTTCATCTGTAGCTGATGCTGAGGAGCCGAGACACGGGCACCCAACCGACCCCTTCACCCGATGGCGCCAAGATCCAACCGATCACCCCAAGAACTCAACCGACCGGTTCATATGACCGGGTGAAACTCCACCGTTTTCTGTTTATTATTTGTAACGGATCACCCGATCGGTTGACTTGTCAACCGATCGGGTGATACGAGATCCTATAAATAGGACCCCTAGGGTTCCAGAAACGGGGAGCTGTTAGTTTTTACTGTTTTCTCCTATTTGTGACGGTTGTAATTACTTTTCTATTGTAAGTTTTTGGATCTTCCTTAAACTTTAGTATTATCTTAATTGCTCTACTACCTTCGCATTCCTATCGTCTGATTATGATTTTAACGGTTCATTTTCGTTTAGATCGCTTTTTAATGAATATTTGTGAGTAGTTCCCAAATCTGGGATTTTGGCGGAAACCCCTTCGGGGGCTCTTCCCGATGCATCCATAGGGTTAGGAAATCGATAGGGATTAGGAATCTAACGGTTACGCAGGGTGTTTTATTGTCATCGGCGGGAAAAAGACCGCCTTTGACCGTTGGGCCAAGGGGGAATAAACTTGGCGGTTGACTCCCTAGCCATAGCTCACGCCCTTAGCGTAGACGCCGAATCCTAGCGTGCGGAAGCGGCAGGATGAGACGTTGGGAGTTATCGTTGCGAGCTTAGTGCTCCCGGAATCGATCAGTGTTAATGGACACGGGAGTGCCCACTGATCGAACCCGGGAAGTCATGTGTATCATCCTGGGCACCGACCGGAATATCGGGCCCATGGGATGCCGGTACCACTTTCAGAGGCAACGTCTCACCATTAGACCCTAATTCCGATCGCCATCCTACCCATATGCCGTATCGGCAAGAGTCGCTCGTTGGAGTGGAAACCAAAGTCCCGGGTTTATTTTCTTATTGTTCATACCTTGCATTCCTTTGCCGTGACAACCCATCAACCGATCCGGGCTAGCTCGCCCATGTGGTGATTTCGGTTCTCCTTGACACAAGCACATCCTAGCCTCCCTGTGTTCGACCCCCAAGCCACACTACAACACCGTGCGCTTGCGGTTACAAATATCTAAACCCTCACGCAGGTCCCCCGGCCATTTGCGGCTCGCAAACCGGGGGCACGTCAAGTTTATGGCGCCGTTGCCGGGGAGGCAACGTGCTTGTTATTTTAGGATCTCTTGAACCCTAGTGTCTAGCTCTTATCCCTACCTCGCGATAATTTTCGCATTCTTCTTTTTCCTTTTTTATTTTCTTCTTTTTATTTCTTATCTTATCTGTCTCTCTCCCACTTGTCGCTTCACAGGTGTTTGTTGTTTTTCATGCGCAGGAGTTCAAGAAGTCACGACGACTTGATCCACGTTGATCCAGAGATTAACGCCACCCTTAGGCGTTTGGCCGCCGAGAAGCGAAGAAGAGAGGATCCTGAAGCCATGGAGGAGAACACCCCGCCTCGCAAGTCCCTGTTGGAGTACTCGATGCCATCTATCGAGTCCACTTCCGCCATCCGTCCTCCAGCTATTACGGCCCAAAGCTTCGAGCTAAAGCCGTCTTTGGTGACATGGATCCAGCAGGATCAGTTTTCAGGTGCACACATGGAGAGCCCGATCGAGCATCTAGACTCCTTCTTGGAGAAATGTGACACCTTCCGGATTAATGGTGTCACGACTGAGGCGATCCGTCTGAAGCTGTTCCCCTTCTCGTTGCGAGACAAAGCCAAGCAATGGCTTAGGGGGAAGGACTCCAACACTTTCAATACCTGGGAGAAGCTCTCCAACGCTTTTCTGACGAAGTTCTTTCCTCCGGGGAAGACCATGAAGTTGAGGAGTCAGATCTCCTCCTTCTCCCAGGCCAACCACGAGTCCTTGCATGAAGCTTGGACAAGATACAAGGAGATGCAGAGAAGATGCCCTCACCATGAGCTTCCGAAGTGGCAGATTATTAATCTGTTCTATGATGGGCCGAGGGATGACCTAAAATCTTCTATGGACGCCGCGGCTGGGGGTTCCTTCATGTCAAGGAGCGAGGAAGATACCGGACATATTCTGGAAAATATGGCATCCAACAATGAGCGGTGGTGTGACGAGAGAGCCACACCCAGGTCTGGGGGTATACACAGAGTCGAGGACGTCGACAAACTTTCAAGCAAGTTCGACTTGCTTTCGACCCAGATCTCCGCACTAATGGTAGGAGCCGGTGGGGCCGGTACACAACAGATTGCTGCGGTAGAATCCGAAGTTTTTGGGGAATTCGACGATGGTGACGTCTCACCACCGTTGGATCAGGCGAGCGCACTATTTTACAAACCCACGGGAAATGCTCCGTATCCACCAAGAACCAATTCCAACCCGGCCTACTCTCCAAACAACCGGAACCACCCTAACTTTGGTTACCGGGCACCATTCCAGCCCTCACCGCCTCAGCAGCCGCAGCAACAAACATATCAGCCGACTAGGCCACAGCAGAGTCAGTCTCAACAGCAACAATATCAGCAGCAGCCTCAGCAACAATATTACGCCCCCAGGAATCAGCAGCCAATCCAGCAGCAGCAGCAGTATGGCCAACAGAGGGCCATCTCTCCGGTTGAGTCTCTCTTGACTCAATATATAACCAACCAGGAGAAGATCAATCAAAAGCTGGAAATGGGTCAGCGGGCCCTCATGGACCAAGTAACCCAGCTGGGGTTACAAGTGGCGACCCTTTCAAGGTCATAAAACCAATTGCCGCCACAACCTGAGGTGAACCCGAGGGGAGCAACCCAAACGTCGGCACTCGTGCACGAGCACACAAATGTGTCCGCTATCGTTCTGAGAAGCGGGACACAAATCCCTACTAGAGTGCCCCCTAACAGACCGGAAGCACCGTTGGTCGTCGAGCGACCGATCGAAAAATCAAACGACGCCGGTGCTTCGTCATCAAATCCTACGACTCCGGAGGGAGTCTCTGAAGAAGAGAAGAAGAAGAACGAGGAAGGGAGCCTGAAAGTGTTCAAACCCGTTGTGCCTTTTCCACAACAGTTAGCTCAAGCCAAAATCGATGAGAAATATGGCAAGTTCTTCGCCATGGTCAAGGATCTGAGCTTGCAAATCCCTTCCTGGAAGCAATCGAAACAATCCCCTCCTATGCGAAATTCCTGAAGGATTTGGTGACGAGAGGGTCTAGAAAGGAGAAAGTAGTGTTGACGGCGGAGTGTAGCGCTCTCATCCAGAGGGCAAATCCGCCGAAACTTAAAGACCAGAGGAGCTTCTTAATCCCTTGCACGATCGGGGCAGTAAAGATTCATCGTGCACTCGTCGATCTCGGAGCGAGTGTCAGTTTGATGCCCTTATCGATGTATAAGAGGATAGGAATGGGTGATTTGGAGCCCACAGGTATGACCCTACAACTTGCTGACCGGTCGGTCAAATATCCAGTGGGGATTGTGGATGACCTCCCCGTCAATGTAAAAGGGGTGCATGTGCCAGTGGACTTCGTTGTCATGGACATGCCTGAAGACGCACACACCCCCATCATCCTGGGACGGCCTTTCATGGCCACTGCCGGCGTTTTAATTAATGTGAAGAATGTAAAACTTTCGCTAAACGTCAGCGGAGAAAAGGTTGAATTTGATCTGGAGTTGTCCATGAAGTACCCCGATCCCCCAAATGACCCTCGGTGTAATTTGCTGGAGGTGGAAGAAGATAAAGCTGCTGAAGAGAGCTCCTGGGAGATTCTCTTAAGAAATCCCCCCGATAACTTGGGGGACTCAGAAGACCATGACGGCCCCAAGAACGATGATGCTGCTGGGAAAGTGAATGCAGCACGTACGACCCCTCCCGGGTTCCCCAAGGCTCATCCTACGAGGAAAACGGGGAAAGAACCCATGGACCTCACCAAAGACGAGGTCCAGATCCTTAAGAAGATGGCGGTAAACGCCAATACGAAAGAGAAGCCCCCGGACCCCAAAAACAAGGAGAGGGTAGTCGAGCAAATCTTTCTCCAGCCGCTGACTACTCCAAAGGCCGTAAGCTCCGATGAAGAAGAGATGCCGAACTTCGGGCATCACCCGTATCAACCACCGTGAACATCACTTGCGGGCGTCCAGCCAACGATGTTAAACAAGTGCGCTTCATGGGAGGCAACCCATGCTCTAAACTTTTGCCCCACTTTTTAGTGTTATTTTTGACTTTATTTTATCTATTTTTATAAATAAAATCAGCCGCAAGAACATCCGTTCAGGGACTTAGAAAATCTGTTGGTTTTTGCAAGAAACAAGACCCCAACCGATCGGTTGATAACTCAACCGATCGGTTGGGATGTATCAGATACAAGCCGCATCTGTCCCCAAATGAACCGATCGGATGAAGAATGGAGAGACAGTGTGACAGACTGGGTGATCTGGGGAGAATTCTCGGGAAATTTTTGGGAAATATCAACCGATCGGTTGAGTTAGAGCACGATCGGTTGAAGAGACCGGGTGAGAAACCCCCAGTTCTCGGGAAAATGAGTGGAGTGGCCAACCGATCGGTTGACAAGTCAACCGACCGGTTCGCCTGTAGCACTTCTTCGGCAAGAATTTTCGACCTAACAGTCAACCGATCGGGTGACAAGTCACCCGATCGGTTCGACTAAACCCCTATAAATACCCCACCCTCACCCGTTCGCATTCCACCTCGCCCGATCGCTCGAACTGCCGTCGTTTCGCTAGCTTCTCCTCCCAAACGGCCCGATTTCTCCTCCCCACGTCCTCCACTCCTCCAATACTCCCTCTCTCCACCTTCATTTCGAATCTCTCCATCATTTTCACTCTCTCTCCCCTTCATTTCGAATTTCTGACCTAATTCCCCCCAAACAACGCCTGTTTCGAAAATTCTTGCTGAAAGAGGTCACCGCGGCTCCACGCTTCTCTCATTGCACGGCGTGGGGTAATCTACGAGCAAGCTTCACCATTTTGATTGGGTACACTCGCTCCTACGCTCGTATTTCTATTTTTTTCCCTATATATTTTGCTTGCTCAGTTTGCTTGTGTTAGTGTGCATTCATTGCTTTTTGCACTCATTCACACACACACTCACGCATGGCTAAATATAAAGACAAGGGGAAGGAGATTTTGCGGGAGGAGGAACCATCTCGAAAGAGACGAAAACAAACACATCCCCCTCCCCACACACGAGCACTGACACTAGGCCCTCCCGCGCCTGTTATCCCCCCTGTGGACCCAATGTTGGGCCCGCATGGGTATATCTTTAGGAACCAGGAACACAAGGATTTTTATCGTAGGCTCGATGCTCAGGGGCATCTATCAACTAAGTTCCCGCACACACAGTCACTTGTCGATCTCGGTGTTTTCACCGAGGTCGAATCTCTTTTCGCTAACTTAGGTTGGTTGGCCTTTCTTAATGCCTCTGCCTTATCCTACCCGTCACTCACCCTTGAATTTCTCTCTACACTTGTTTGGGAGTCCGGGTCGATCATAAAATTCCGGGTGCGTAACAAGCGTGTTGACCGGCGCCCCGCGTGATATGCGGCGGCGCGGTGTCGTTTACCGCAAGTTTCACGGTTAGTGTAGGGTGCGGGAATATCGAACTCAGGGAGGCGAGGTTGTGCTTGGGTCAGGTAGGACCTAAATCACCCCGAGGGGCGAGCTAGCCCGAATCGGTGGATGGTTGTCACGAAAGGAAATAAGAGCGTAAGAACGAAAAGAAAGTAAACCCGGGACTTTGGTTTCCAACCCGACGTGAGACTCTCGCCGACGCGGCCTACGGGTATGGATAGCGATCGGGATTAGGGTCTAATGGTGGGACGTTGCCTCTGAAAGTGGTACCGGCGTCCCATGGGCCCGATATTCCGGTCGGTGCCCATGATGATACACCGGACTTCCCGGATTCGATCAGTGGGCACTCCCGTGTCCATAAACACTGATCGGTCCCGGGAGCACTAAGCCCGCAACGATAACTCCCAACATCTCGTCCTGCCGCTCCCGCGTGCTAGGATTCGACGTCAACGCTAAGGGTGTGAGCTATGGCTAGGGAGTCAACCGCCAAGTTTATTCCCCCTTGGCCCGACGGTCAAAGGCGGTCTTTTTCCCGCCGATGACAATGAAACACCCCGCGTAACCGTTAGATTCCTACTCCCTATCAATTTCCTAACCCTACGGACGCATCGGGAAGAGCCCCCGAAGGGGTTTCCACCAAAATCCCAGATTTGGGAACTACTCACAAAAATTCATGAAAAAGCGATCTACATGAAATTTAACCGTTGGAATCATAATCAGACGATTGCAATGCAGAAGTAATAGAGTAATAAAGACAATACTAAAATTTTAGAAAGATCTGAAAACTTACAAAAGAGTAGCAATTACAGCCGTCACAAGGAAATAAAACAGTATAAAAACAGCAACTCCCCGTTTCTGGAACCCTAGGGGTTCTATATATAGGCCGTCGCATCAACCGATCGGTTGACAAGTCAACCGATCGGTTGATTCGTTACAAATAGATATCAGAAAACGGCGAGTTTTCACCCGATCACATGAACCGGTCGGGTGAGTTCTTGAGTGACCGGTTGGATCTTGAAGCAGTCGGGTGAACCGATCGGTTGAACGCCCGTGTCTTCAGCTTATCTTCTTCAGCTACAGATGAACCGATCGGGTGAGAATCACCCGATCGGTTGGAATTCTGCTCGAGAAAACAGAGAACAGCCGCCCGCAGAACCGGTCTGTGAACCGGTCGGGTGACTTCTTCGTGAGCTGCGGCAGCGACCGGTTGGTGCACGCGTGCATCACCCGATCGGTTGGAGATGACCAACCAATCGGGTGAGGGGCTGAAAGATGAATACTTCGCCGTTTGACCCCCTGGATCACGTGTGACTTCTTCCGTTGCTCCGGGGACTTGGGATATCATCATTAAACGTCCCCTACGTGGTCAATCTCCTGTAATCATGGACAAACAAAGAAAAGTGAAAGAAAACGGGAAAATACACGAAAACGAATAAGAGACGGCGGAAAAACACGGAGAAATACAAAGGAAAACGTGCGTGAATATATGAAATATAAACGCACGTCAAAATCCCCCAAGCTGAACTCTTCCTCGTCCTCGAGGAAGACGAGTGAGAGTAGGAGCTCGGAAGGGAAAAATAGAGAGGAAGAAAGAAAAAGAAAACTCTAAGCCCTAGATCGTCCATCAGAGCCATCAAAATCAAAAACGACACACCAAGCGAGCAAACGCCAAATCACACCACTAAACCTAGGAAAGCGAGTCCAAATAAGTGTCGTGGGTCCACGCAGTGAAGCGCGAGTGAGCGTGGTCATGTGCTAGCAAATGGTGAAGCTTTCTACGATGTGCAATAAGGCTCGATATACACATATCCAAGAAATGACCCAAAATATCGATCCGAATTGAATTAAGCGGCGAATATAAGTTCAAGCACGCATGAGAAGAGTGGGAAAAGAAGCGCATCATGCATCGGGGACTCCACAACCAGGGTCAAGGAAATCACGCCACTATAGCTTAGATACAAGCTAAATAGCTCCTAAGCCAAGCGTTTTCGATAACGACGGAGGTTGAGATGATGTGGAGAAGAACACTCGATGCAAATTCTCGCCTTCCCTTTATTCTCGGCAAGTAGGAAAATATTCACACGGGAATTTTTTTTTGGGTTTTGGGTATTTGCATATTTTTTTTTGGCTTTTTGGCTATACAATCTTTTTCTTTTCTTTTCTCCTTTTTTTTGGATTTTTTTGGGTTTTTGGCTATACACATGTGTACTCTCCCAAGTGGGAGAACGGTACACGGCGAGGGGATTTGCACCAAGTAAAACAAAAAAGAAGTCGAAATCTAAACACTCGGGCAAAGGCGACTATTCTTGCTAAATAGAGCTCAGGCTAAATGGGTTATCCTAGTCCTTAATTGTGGAATCCCGACGCATGCGAAATGAAGTATACGATATATATATAGCATGCATATAGAAGCAGACATTAGAAGCAAATACCGCATATTCAATATCGAAGCATGATAATCTAGGGGTCATTCCTGGACAGATATATAAAGTAAAATCACAAAGCAGAAGCACACCAAATGCTAGTCATGACACACGACTCACAAAAAGCTAAGTGGACCCACGATGCGTGAAATGCAAGAGGACTCGAAATCCTAGGGTTAGTGAGTGTGATTGTCGGTGCAGTGCTAGGTGTGTGTGTGACTTTGTGGAGATTCATCATAGGATTCATTTCTAGGAGAAAGAGCTGAAGAAAGAAGGAAAAAGAAAAAAGAAAAACACGATGGAAAACGACTCAAATAAACGAAAAGAAGGACTCAAACGACGCACACAGTGCGACTCCCCCAAGCTGAAGTTTGCATTGCCCTTAATGCAATATCAGTGAGAACGGGAGGGCAATGAAAATGGGGGGGATACGCACTGACACAAAAAGAAATGAAAACGAGGAAAACACATAGATGAAAATGAAAAAGAAAGAAAGATTAAGATCAAAATCAAACAATACGAAAAGAAAAGTAAAAATAAAATCACACGACACGACACTCAAAAAGTGAAAAACAAGCACACACACAAGAATGAGAAAAACAAACAAAACACGACAGCACACAAAACAGACGTCCCCCAAGCTAGACCAGAAAGTGCTAGCGAAATGATGTGATCAATGAAATCCAGATATAAGCAAGGGGGAGACAAAAACAAAAGAGGGAAAATCAGAAAGCAGCAAAAGGTGAGTCCTCGTCCTCCTCGGAAGAGGGTGGGGATGGGTGGTCAGGGGAGGCTGGGGGTGTGCTGAGAAGTGGGGAATGAGGTGAAGGAATGGGGGCAGTGGTGGTGTGAATGATGGGAGGAGTGTCGGTGGTGGTGGGTGGTGGGAGGGATCTGGAGCGTACCGGTAATTTCCTCCGACGCACGTATGGAGTGACGGAGGAAGAGGGAGGTAGCGTGGGTGCGGTGGAAGTGGTCGGGAGGGGTGAAGTGGATGCCGGGATGGGACGTGGAGGTGGAGAAGATGAGTGTGGAGAGGGGGGTGATGGATGTGGGGAAGTGTGGGTGGGTGGGGGAGAAGATCGCCGGTGTGGTGAAGGTGGGGGTGGTGAAGGTGGGGGTGGTCCGTGGATATGAGTAAGAAGTCGGAGAATGGCGGCCACGTTCCTCTCAAGTGCGAGGAAACGTGGGTGAGTAAGAAAGGAGGATGGCGATGGGTCCGAGGAAGCAGAGGACATCGCGAGCTCACGAAGGGCAGCGACCTCCCTCTCAAGTCCCAGACGGGCAGATACCTGACGGCGACCAAAAGATGTAGACCGACGCGAGGCAGAGGTGGTGCCGCCAGGTAAGGTCGAAGAGGTGCCAGCGGCAGTGGTCATGCCGGCACATGAGACAAGGCCAGAAATGGCCGCAAAGAGGTGCTCAGACGTGATCGGTCCTGGAGCAGAAACAGGACGACTCGGGTCTGCCCCTAAATTTCCCACAGACGCAGGGATATCCTGCTCGCCTAAGTGGGCGGTAGGGGACGGTGATCTGCGGGCGTCTGCGGGAAAGAAAGGAAGATTCAACTCAGCTAAGAAGTCGGGATCAGGAGGAAAAGTCCAATCTCCCACGAGGGCAAGGGTCATGCGAGCGGGGTTGGGCAGGATGGTGTAAGGGGCTGGGGGATGGCCATAATGAAATATGAAGCAGCCATCCGAGCGGGGCTTGATCATGTGGATGTGTCGCAGGACATCAATATCGAGATGTGAGGGTCCTGCGGCAGCTGGAAGATTGTTGGGGATGGTTATATTGAATTGGGCGTGAGAGCATATGATCGTGATGATGCCCCCACAACAGAACTTCCCCTTCCCGGCCCGGCTGATCTCGAGTAGCTTGTAAACAAGCCAATCACTGCCATGGATGGGGACGGTAGGGGCCCTGAAGCTGACTCCATCATCATCCCGGACATAAGGAAAAGTCATGGCCCAAAGGATAAAGAGGTCAGGGATAGTCACAGTACCAGACTCGTCCCTAGGAAAGAATGCAGATGAAATGATCCTGTGGGCTAAACGAAACACGGGATGAATGATGGAGGAGGCCTTGGCCCTACCTCGGGGGTAATCACGGATCAAAGTGAGGCGGAACCAGAATTGATCGACATCAAACTCGGGCGTGTACCCGTAGTGTCGGATGGAATCGTCCCCGAGATTGGGGAAACCAAATATATCGTTGATCGTGTTCAGATCCGTGGTGACACTACGGTTACGCACCCTGAATTTAATGATCGACCCGGACTCCCAAGTAAGTGTGGAGAGGAACTCGAGTGTGAGTGCCGGGAAGGATATTGCATGAGCACTAAGAAAGGCCAACCATCCTAAGTTAGCAAAAAGAGATTCGACCTCGGTGAAGACACCGAGATCGACAAGTGTACGTGTGTGCAGGAACTTAGTGGAAAGATGCCCTCGAGCATCAAGCCTACGGTGAAAATCTTTGTGCTCCTGGTTCCGAAAAATATACCCGTGTGGGCCCAACATTGGGTCCACAGGGGGGATAACAGGCGGAGGAGGGCCAAGCGTAAGTGCTCGTGTACGGGAAGGGGGGCGTGTTTGTTTTCGTCTCTTTCGAGACGGCTCCTCTTCCCGCATGATACCCTTCCCCTTATCCTTATGTTTAGCCATGTGTGTGTGAGAGCAAGAATTAGTGCAAAAATCGTGGATGCACACTAACACAAGCAAACGAGCAAGCTCGACAAATAGGGCGAATATATAAATATAAGCTTAGGAGCGAGTTTACCCAAGCGGAATGGCGGAGCTTGCTCGTAGATGTCCCCACACTGTTCAGCGAGAGTAGCTTGGAGCCGCGGCGAACTCCTTCGGCAATAATTTTCGAAACGGGGGTGGTTTGGGGGAAAATTAGGTCAAAATCTCGGAATGGGAGGAGAGAGAGGGTGTAGATGATGGGGGGGTTGATGGAGGGGGTGGAGAGTGGGAGTAATGGAGGAGTAGAGGGCGTGGGGGAGTGAAGATCGGTTGTTGGCGAAGAGGGGAAGGCGAAACGACGGCGGATTTTGGGGGTTTTTGCGATCGGGCGAGATGGAAACGAGCGGGTGTGGGGGGGGTTTATATAGGGTTTTAAGTCGAACCGATCGGGTGACATGTCACCCGATCGGTTGACGGTTAGGTCGAAAATTTTTGCCGAAGAAATGCTACATGCGAACCGATCGGTTGAGTTGTCAACCGATCGGTTGGCCGCTCCACACATTTTCCCGAGAACTTAGGGCTGCTCACCCGGTT
>JAULAV010002473.1:0-17466 GCA_030789695.1 Scilla litardierei
CATATCTTATTGAAGTCCTCGGGCTCCAATGCGCACTGCAAGGCGTTCATTGCCTTGGCATTACTTACCTCCGCGGAGACCTCCGCGGGAGTCCACTTTGTGAAATCTTGTTCGGAGGGCTCGACGTACTCATTCATCGTGGCTCTCCAAAGTGAAGCTCTCCGGAGGAACGTTTCCATTCGGCATTTCCAGTACTCGTAGTTGGTACCGTTGAAGGAAGGAGGCCTAGATGAAGATTGCCCTTCCAAAACCGAGGAAGCTCCTTGACGATCCTTGAAGACATTGTAGTCGTTGTTCGTCATACCTTTGAACTTGTAGCTTTAACCTTGGCTCTGATACCAATTGTAGTGCCCTGTGGTAGCTACTGCACACGTACTAGAGGGGGGGTGAATAGTACTTAAAATAATCAAGAGAGTTATTCCTAACTATTGTGCAATGAACAAACGACAATGCGGAATTAAACAACTATCAACAAGAATTAAAACATACGCAAACAAAGTATGTTACTGGGTTCGGATCCACCCAAGTCTCCCCGACTTATTCCCGGTGATCCTACGTCCCAACCACCCGGATACCCTCCGGATACTTGAGTTAGAAACCCTAACTCAAGATTTCCACTATAAAGTACTTGTGAAAAACCTTCACAAGTCAAATCATACACAAAGTAATTTGTGACTCCCACAACCCGGGATCACAACCACAGTCTCACAACCGAGAGTGAAACTTACAATTCAAATATGAAATGAAATAAACTCTTACCTTACAAAATCCTATGCCTTGAGTATACTTACCAAATTAGGGCAATGATGGATTTTGAGGAAGAGGATGTCACCAAACCCTAGCTTCAAGAAGATGACCAGCAATGGAAGCCTAGGGTGGAGTATGGTGACTAGAATCAAGCTCTTGTGTCACGCCCCGCTTTCCAAAAACGTGGAGGCGAAGCGTGAGAAGGTCCGCTCAGACTTGAAGCTACAAAGCTGCAAGTCCGAAAGCGTCAATCGAACTTAAACTGCAGGTCCTTGCAACGCGAAACGAAACAAAGATAATAATAACGAAAGAGACAAAAGAAACATCTCAGAATATCCATAATAATAAATCTCAACATCACAGAAAAAGCCACCAGGCTAAAAGAAAAGAGTCTAAAAGAGGCCCCAGCATGGCCAACAAAAGTACAAGGTATAGAAACAAAGTAATGGTGCAAGCACCGACATCTAACAGCAACCTAAAGCAAAAGCAACGCCAACAGTCTCTAAAGCTGGTCTCCGATGTCCACGAACTCCTCGACGAACGTAGGCTCAGTGTCAGCAACCACCTCGTCCTCAACAATTGTCTCTGGCTCAGGGTCTAACATGTGACACCCAAAAGAGCAAGGGGCACATGTCAGCAAGTCTGGAAGACTTGTGCAAGGAAACTGAAAGTAGGTACAAGTAAAGCAACCTAGCAGTTCTAGCATGATGTGATGACATGGCAGTTAAAGTATGAGTGCAGCAGGTAAAGTAAAGTAAAGTAAGGTACTGTAATGCCCTACAAGCTACTGCACAAGTACTAGAGGGGGGGTGAATAGTACTTTAAAAATAACAAGGAGTATAATTCCTAATTATAATGCAAACAACTACCAAATCAATTTGCGGAAGCTTAAATTGAATGACAACACAAAATTAACAACGCTAACAAGAGATGTTATTGGGTTCGGATCCACCCAAGTCTCCCCGACTTGTTTCCGGTGATCCTACGTCCCAACCACCCGGATCCCCTCCGGATACTTGAGTTAGAAACCCTAACTCAAGATTTCCACTATGAAATACTTGTGAACAACCTCCACAAGTCAAATCATACAAAATGTAACTTGTGACTCCCACAACCCGGGATCACAACCACACTCTCACAACCGAGAGTGAATCTTACAAATCAAATATGAAATGAAATAAGAAAAACTTCTTACCGAACAAAATACCTATGCCTTGAGTATTGCTTACGAATTAGGGCAAGGATGATTTTGAGGAAGAAGTGGCACCAAACCCTAGCTCCAAGATGTAGAACAGCGATGGAGAGCTTTGGGGATGTTGGTGACCTAGAATCAAGCACTTGGCTTGGAAGGCTTCACACTCAATGAATCTCTCTTTGGAAGTAAGAGTTAGGAGAGATTAATGAATGGAGGGAATGAGCTTTTAATGAGCTTGGATTGATTTCTCTTGAACTCTAAACTTGCATAAATATCAGCCTTGGCAGCAATGAATGCAGCCCAATAAGTATTTATAGGAATGAAGAGAGAGAGAAAAACGTTTCAATTAGGGCTCCAACGGCTCTTTTCTGAACCCAACTAGTCGGTCAAAGAACAATCACCGACCGACTAGTTCATCAACTAGTCGGTCGGTCAATTAACGTAAACCGACTAATGGGTGAACAGAGAAAAGATCAAAGCACAGACACAGGGAACTAGTCGGTCTAAGAAGAGTCACTGACCGACTAGTTTCACAACTAGTCAGTCGGTTACTCAACGTGGACCGACTAACAGATAAAACTGAAGTCTGAGAAGAAATAGACTTAGTCGGTCCAAGAACAAATGTTGACCGACTAATTCACCAACTAGTCGGTCACCAAATGAACATAGACCGACTAACAATAAACAGTAAGTATGGTGAAAAATTTGGCATGTACAGTAAACAAAACTAGTCGGTCTAAGAAGAAAAGTTGACCGACTAGTTCATCAACTAGTCGGTCGATCAATGAGTACAGACCGACTAATGATAAACAGTAGCTCAAGCTCAAATGCGCATGAAAAGGGAAAGCTCAACTAGTCGGTCACAGAAGCATCACTGACCGACTAGTTCACAAACTAGTCGGTCGGTGAGTCAACTTAGACCGACTAACTGTAAACAGTAAAGAGCTATGATTTAACTGAGAAGAACTAGTCGGTCCAAGAAGCTTGGCCGACCGACTAGATCACCATCTAGTCGGTCAGTTCTTCTTCTTGAACCAACTAACATGCACAAGAAGTCCCGAATCGAAGCGCGAAGCTTCGGGAAGAATTGTATGGACTTCTACTAAGATCCTAGAGCTAAGATATGAGCGTTATGAAGATTTAAAACGTAAGACCTACTCAAGGCTTAACATTCTACGAAAGAAGCTTAAAGACTATAAATTAAACTTGACGATACCGTCTACAAAAGCTTCAATCGAATCTTCATGACTTCTAAATAGGTCCATAAGCTTCAACGAAGCTTTAGGCATACGATCACGTGCTTTGAGAAGTCTTGAGACGTCGTAATTGTTATTCATGTGAATTTGGCGACGATCTCCATAACTGCGCTCACAAAGTGTTAGTTCATATTATATTTATGTTTGTTCATCATCCAAAACCAAATCCGGGGAGTCCAATATCCAACATTCTCCCCCTTTTTGGTGATGACAAACCATCATAAATAATAATCAAAAATAATAATTCAAATGAAATTTACTTACTCCCCCTGCATTGATGACACGTTAATTCCAATTTAAACAAAAATAATACGCATCAAGCAGACGAGTGAAGTATATTAAATGAGAATCGATTGTTGAATTATTGAAATACCAAATGTAGGTTATTGAAATATCGGATTTGAAAATCCATTTATATATCTTAACTCCCCCTGAATCTAACACAACAATTTAGATTCTTGGAGAAATGCTTTAAATTTTCATTTGGCACATCGTTATTATTATATCTCTCCCCCTTTGGCATAAGCAAAAAGAGCGGGAGGATAACAACGACAACAATGGCCTCAAATTAAAAGCACGGGAATCGAAGAATACGACGACGGCTCAAGTGACACCAAATAGAAAAATACGAGTAGAATCAAGGCGTGTCAATGAAACCAAAGTCGGAAAATCGTAAAACGAGATCATCAAAACTCAAATCTTTTTAACGGATTGAGTTATGGAATATACTCTCCAATATCAACATTTCTTGGTTAATTTAGTGCATGGAAAACAATTCTATGTTTCCATAGAAGAAATTTCTATTAAACCAAGTTAATATCGTCGAGCGACGAATTCACACATCAGAGACATTAAAAATTAGAATTTGCACAATATAATGAAATGTCAACAGCGACGCATATATATATATATATATATGAAATGAAGCAAAGTACATCACCGACATACAACAAAAATACATCATCATATGACAAAATATCGGAGTGTCAACAAAAATACATCATCACATATATCAAAATGACATCAAAAAGATCCAAAAGACACAGCCACCCACACTATCCTACCCAACATCTCTCTCAACATGATATATCATCCAATGAGTATCAGGAGAGGCCTCGGAGAAACTCAAGAGGCAGCGGGAGGACCGGAAGCAACTGCAGGCTCAGCAGGAGCAGAAGAGGTGACTGGATCAGCAGAGACGTCTGGAAGATCAGCAGGAGGAACGGCTGAAGTGGCAACCTCTGAAGCAGCAACCGTAGTGGCCTCGGGAGCACCAGTCGGAGTATCCACCACAGGAGTAGCGGCAACAGGTGTGCTCTCGGGGGCACCAGCAAAAGAAGCAGCAACAGCATCACCGGAAGTGGAAGCACCAGCAGCAGTGCCCTCGGGGGCATGAGTCGAAGCACGACAGAGCTCCTCAACGTCCTCCTCAGCCATGTCAGCTAACTCCTCATCCTCAGAAACTGATGGAGGAACATCAACACCCAGCAGACGAGCTATACGGCAGACTACCTCCTCGGTACGAGCCAAGCGAGACTCGTGACGACGAAGCAACCGTACGACCTCATCCAGGGTGGCAGAGGGAGCAGTAGAGGCACTGGCAGAGGCAAGGGCAGACGCTGAAGGTGTCGTCCTCTGAACGTGATGAAGAGCCGCAAGAGATTTCTTGACGGCCGTCGCATTTAGGGGAGGACCAAGGGGACGCTCATCGTCACGAGGCAACGTGACACGAAAATGACGAAAGACGAGGGTCAACATGCAAGGAAATGGGATATGAGCCGATTTATTGGACTTTCGAATACACTCGAAAGATTCAATCTTATCGAGTATAATTCGAGCCCAATTAATCGAGCTCCCCATGAAGATCGCATAGATAAGCTTCAAAAATGGCTGGGATGGTAAAGATAAGGAGCCGTACTTGGGAAGCAAGCACGACTTCAGAATCAGATTGAGGACCCACGCATTAGGCTTGAATGATTTAGATGGCACGCCAATCATGACAGGAGGGATCTGATGGAAAATCTCTGAAAGGATGGTCTGATCAAGAGAAGAAATGTCATCTACCGAGATATCAGAGGGAAGAAGGCCAGACGAAGAGATACCCAAAATCTCTCCTAAGATTTCCGCAGTGAGGACTATAGGAGTCCCCAAAACGGTCGTCTCAACAGAGTGGGTCTGATCATACTGACCCCGGATCCTATTCGCATAGAAAAGCTTAACTAATCTAGGGTAGGGGTGAGGATTCGCCTTCGGGTCATATCGAAGGTAATCGAGAAGACCCGACGACAACAGAAGATCAGCTAACCCTATAAAGTCGCTAAACTGGACGAAATGCTCCAGAAGCAGCGGGCAATGTTCGATACGATTATACGCCGCGAGACACAAAGGGTCATCGCGACATAAGGAAATATCGACACCGCCCACCGGCATCGGACCCTTTCCCTTAGGCTTACGGGTAGACGTACGAGGGTGGGTGCTAGACTCGGGATGAGTAGGAGGAGTGGGTTCCCTATGAGTCTCGGTCTCGGGGTTATACTCCGTATCGGAATCGGTAGGAGTATGGAACGTAGAGGCAGAGGCAAGAATTTGGCCTTAGGCTTAGGCTTGGGTTTGGGTTGACCTCTAGGTTTAGCGGTCGTCGTCCTCTTCTTCTTGAGAGGAGGCGAAGACGACGAAGGAAGGGTGGTCTTGGCTCTACGCTTCGGAGGGGTTGGAAGCTCGGGATCCGAAGGGTTTTGCTCTACGGTCATCGGCGAGGGGCTAGACGGAGTGATCGGGATACGTGTTCGAGCCATAATCTCGGCACAACACGACACACGAGATTGGAAAGAAGAGATACTAGCCGAAATTAGAAAACCCTAATCGAAACCCTAGGAAATGAAATCAACTGGAAAACCTAACCCTAGAGCTGAAACCGAACCCTAGAAAGGAGAGGGAGGAAGAGAGGATACCCTAGGTCGGAGATCGGCGGACGGCGACGGCTGGAATGGTCGGAAAGTGGCCAGAAGACGAAGGGTCTCGAGGGAGGTCGGGGTTTTGAGCGGAGAGAGAAGAGATTTCGATCGATTAGAATGAAAATCGATCGACTAAACTGAGTTTAAGTCGGTCGATTTCGCAAATGACCAAACAGCCCCTGGCACAACTAGTCGGTCACAGTTCAAGCACTGACCGACTAGATCATGATCTAGTCGATCGGTCAATGAGCTTGAACCGACTAGTTGCAAACAGTGGCTGAATCCAAGATTAACTGACAAGAATTAGTCGGTCTGTGTTCACTTACTGACCGACTAGATCTCAATCTAGTCGGTCGGTCACTGAACATGAACCGACTAAAGAGTTTAAGATGGAAAGGAAACTCAATAAGCTTGAGTTAGTCGGTCTAAGTGCTTCTACTAACCGACTAGATGAACATCTAGTCGGTTGGTGGTTGAACTGATACCGACTAACAGAGTCCAAAAAATGATAATCAAGTTCTCTCCTCAAATCACTTGGACGATATATCTCAAAACTCTCAATAATCATCTAAACTACCCCATTAAACATCGAAAACTTAAAATTTGACGATTATGCACAAATCGAACGAAAAATCAAAAATATCACATAAATTCCCGAAAAATCCAATAATTCTAGCATGGATGAGATATTGCCAAATATAATAGCATGCAAAATTATTGAATGAAACATGAATCCTATATCTCGGATTCACCCATAATCCCCAATTCTCGATGTAACCGCACAAAGGAGTCCTCCTTTAGGGGTTTCGTGAAAATATCGGCGATTTGCTTTTGGGTTTCAACGTACATTAAAATGATGTCCTTTTTAGCAACATGATCATCTAAAAAATGGTGTCGGACATCTATGTGTTTCGAACGGGAATGGTGTACCGGGTTCTTGGAAAGACATATTGCACTTTGGTTGTCAACCATGATAGGGCAAGTATCACAATTAATACCAAAGTCTTTAAGTGTGTGTCTCATCCAAAGAACTTGAGCACACGCGGCACCGGCGGCAATATATTCCGCCTCGGTGGTTGAAAGTGATACGGAATTTTGCTTCTTGGAAAACCAAGAGACAAGGGAATTTCCTATAAAATGGCAAGTGCCACTAGTACTTTTCCTGTCGGATTTGCATCCCGCATAATCGGCATCACTATATGAGATTAACTCATATGTGCTAGATTTCGGATAAAGTAATCCAAAATCTAAAGTGTAACTTAGATAGCGAAAAATACGCTTTACCGCTACTAAGTGAGATTCCTTAGGTTGAGATTGATAACGAGCACATACGCATACGGTGAACATAATATCGGGCCTACTTGCGGTAAGATAAAGCAAACTACCTATCATACCTCAATATAGACGAATGTCTACATCCTTACCGCCCGTATCTTTATCGAGATGCGTTGTCGTGCTCATTGGAGTCTTTTTCCCGGAAGCACTCTCCATTCCAAATCGCTTTAGCAACTCCACCGTATACTTCGTTTGGTGGATGAAGATTGCATCGTCCATTTGGCGAATTTGGAGACCTAAGAAATACTTGAGCTCACCCATGTGGCTCATCTCAAATTGTTCCTTCATAACATTCGAAAACTCTTCGCAAAGAGCAAAGTTAGTAGCACCGAAAATGATATCATCAACATATATTTGAACTAAAATTATATCATTATTCGCATGCTTAACAAAAAGTGTAGAATCGGCTTCTCCCATTTTAAAATTTAAATCCAAAAGAAAATTCTTTAGGCGATCATACCAAGCTCGAGGAGCTTGTCTTAAGCCGTAAAGCGCTTTCTTTAGTTTAAAAACATGATTTGGAAATTTTTCATTTATGAAGCCCGGAGGTTGAGAAACGTAAACTTCCTCAACGACATCTCCGTTTAAAAATGCACTTTTAACATCCATTTGAAATAATTTAAAATCCTTATGACATGCAAAAGACAATAATAATCTAATTGATTCTAATCTAGCTACCGGAGCGAAGGATTCTTCGAAATCAATACCTTCCTCTTGTCGATAGCCTTGAGCAACTAACCGAGCTTTGTTCCGGACGACGACTTGGTTTTCGTCGGTTTTGTTCTTGAAGATCCACTTTGTCCCTATGACGGTGTGGTTCTTCGATGGCAATGGAACAAGCTCCCAAACTTCATTTCTCTCGAATTGAATGAGCTCCTCCTCCATGGCTAAGATCCAAGCGCTATCTTCGCATGCTTCATTAATATTCTTTGGCTCTATCGAGGAGGCAAAGGCACAATGAGCGAAGTAGTTCACTTGCGATCTCGTCTTGACACTATCATGGATATTGCCAATGACTTGCTCATGAGGATGGTCACGAACGGTATGAAGCCGTTTGGGAATACCTTGATCACTAGGAACATTCTCAACAACTTCATTAGTTGGGTTAGTCTCAATAGAATCAATAGAATCATTAGACTTAGAATTATCAAGTGAATCACATAAAACATCCATAGAATCATTTTCATTTGAAATTCTAGTTGGAACAAATCCTTCATTAAATGATACATGAAGCGACTCCTCGATCGTTGAGGTTCGTTTGTTGAATATCCGGTAGGCTTTGCTACGCGAAGAATATCCAACAAAAATCCCCTCATCGGATCTTGGATCGAATTTGTCCAAACTACCATACGTGTTCTTAATAAAACATTTCGAACCAAAAACACGAAAATGTTTAACTTGAGGCAACCTACCAAACAACAATTCATAACAAGTTTGTTTAGTGCCGGGCCTCAAAAGTATTCTATTAAACACATAGCAAGCGGTGTGTACCGCTTCCGCCCAAAATTGATGGCCAAGTTGGCTATCATCAAGCATAGTGCGAGCACACTCCACTAGCGTCCTATTCTTTCTCTCAACTACACCATTTTGAGGAGGTGCACGAGGGAAAGAGAAGGTGTGAGTAATACCAACTTCATCACAAAATGTCTCAAAAGACTCATTCTCAAATTCACCTCCATGATCACTACGAATAGTGACAATGGTGGTTCCTAAGAGATTTTGTACTTTCTTAACAAAAATTGTGAAGTTTTCAAAAGCTTCATTTTTATTACATAATGAAAATACCCATGTAAATCTCGAATAGTCATCTACGATGACAAGTCCATATCTAGCATTTCCTAATGAAGCAACTCTAGTTGGCCCAAATAAATCTAGATGTAATAGCTCTAGTGGCCGTTTAGTAGAAATGCTTTTCTTAGGTTTAAATGAAGATTTAGGAAGCTTGCCACGTTGACAACAATCACAAAAACTTTTCTTTTCAAAAACAAGCTTCGGAAAACCTTTAATGGAATTTAATTTTGAAAGCTTATAAAGTGTTCCAAAATTCACATGTCCAAAGCGTCGATGCCATAAGTGTTGTTCACTTGTGTTGGCAACGAGGCATTGTTCATATGACTTAGGAAGATCCAAAATATAAATGTCTTTATGACGAGTTCCGGAAAATAATAATTTATCATTATCTTTTCTTAAAATATGACACAATCCTTTCGCAAAGCTAACTTTGTAACCTTTGTCACAAAGTTGGCTTATTGAAATAAGATTGTGATTTAAACCACTAACAAGATAAACATCACTAATTAGGGGTTTAGAAGGGTTACCCACTTTACCAACACCTATGATGGTTCCGCTCTCGTTGCCTCCAAATACGACGCGGTTTCCATTTGCTATGGGAACCACTCCGGAGAGCAAACTAGCGTCACCCGTCATGTGTTTTGAACACCCGCTATCGAGTATCCAATTTCCCTTGGAGTTAAATTTAAATTTGTTGCTCCTTTCCTTTTTCTTTTCCTTGAGTACCTAAAGATAGAGAATTTCATATCATGGTACCCAAGGTCATTGGGTCCAAAAGATTAGACCTTTGGAAGCCAAGTCCAATTGGACTTAGACTTCCCCACATAATTTCTTCTATGCACAACATCCGAAAAATAAGCATTCATATACATTTGTTTTTCGTCCATGCTTGTGTCCTTTGGGCTCCAAATTGTGAAAATCTTGGGAGCCTTCATCCTATTGGGTGCATGCATTCGACGTTGATTTCTATGTGATGCATGTTGTGGATAGGCATACGGAACATGATGGAATGGTGCACGATGAGAATTATTCATATGATGTTGTGGGTGAACATATGCATGTGAGGGAACACGTGCATGAGGGTGTCTCACATTGTGTGCACGTGCCCGAGAATGTGTTGCATCGAAATCATCATATGTGTGAGCCGGTGGAGTAGGACGTGTGTTCCTACGTGGCATGGTATTGGTGTACATATAAGCATGCCCCTTCTTTGGAGGTCCACCCAAAGTGGGTTTCTTTCCAAAAGAAGGCGTGGACGAGGTGGAAGCACCATTGGTAGATGAACTACCAATAGAGTGTTTGCTACCACTCGTAGAGTCACCGGAAGTTGGCCTAACAAAAGTAGTGGCCGATTTGGATGGACATCCCATCGTATACCCCAAACCAATGTGGTGATTGGCCGGGAGTAAGTCACTTAGGATTTTATCCAAATGGTCCTTACCCTTATTGAATCTATTGATTCGGCCTAATGTGTTCTCATATTTCTCTTTGAGAGAACGCATAGAAGTATCTAGAGTAGATACTTGCGATGTGAGCACATAAACACGAGATTTAAGATTCTCGTTCTCAATACTCAAAGTCGAGTTTTGAGAAGTTAAATCCGCTATCCTATGTTCTTCCGGATCATCTATGCTAACATGTTCAAGTTTAGATTTGAGATCAATAATCTCATTTCTCAACTCTTCAACAACGGTGTCGTTGTTGGTGATGATAGTCTTAGGCGAGGTTTGAATGCTAGCTAGGTCATCTTTTACCTTAGTATATCTATTTACTAATTTAGTGTATTTTGACCATAATTGAGAATTAGCATTCCTAAGTTCATCCATAGTTACCTCATCGTTGCCTTCGTCATCACTATCATCGGAAGAGGAGGATCCTTGATCACGCTTCTCTCTTGCCATGAAGCACATGTGCGCTTGCTCCACGTGCTCATCGTCCGACTCTCCGCTTGAAGAATCATCGGAGTCGGTGAAGGTAGCTCCGACAAGTCCTTTCTTGTACCCCTTTTTGTATTTCTTGGACTTATCGAATTTTGGCGCCTTCCACTTCTCCTTGTGCTTATTGAGGGGACACTCCGCTCTCATGTGTCCCGGCTTATTACACTTGAAACACAAAGGAGAGGAAGAGGCGTTAGTAGAACCAAATTTAGCTTTGTTCTTGAAGTTACCTTTTCGGAAGAAACGGTTGAACTTCTTGGCCATGAGTGCCATGGACTCCAAGTCCAATTCGTTTTCCGATTCTTCATCATCGGAAGATGTGGATGAAGCCGTCTTGAATGCAATCGCCTTTTTCTTAGGTGCATCTAGGTTCAAATATGACTTCATCTTTTCTTGTAGCTTCACCTTGCTATCTTTCCGTACCTCGTATGACATCAAAGTACCCATTAGTTGAACTACGGTATATTTGTTCATGTCATTACCTTCCTCGATGGCGAAGGTACGTTTTTCCCAAGAAGAGGGAAGTCCTTCAATAAGCTTTAAGCACTTCTCCTTTTGAGTGTAGATCTTGCCGAGGGCCTCTAACTCGTTTATTATGTCAACGAAGCGAGCGTAATATTCTTTCATCTTCTCGCCCTGTTGCATATGAAACATTTCGTAATCTTTGGTTACGACTACGAGTTTAGAGTCTCTTACCCTACTCGTCCCTTCATGTAGAATGAGGAGGGAGTTCCAAATTTGATATGCACTCTTACATGTGCATATCTTATTGAAATCCTCGGGCTCCAATGCGCATTGCAAGGCGTTCATTGCCTTGGCATTGCTTACCTCCACGGCGACCTCCGCGGTAGTCCATTTCTCAAAATCTTCTTCTTTGGGCTCGATGTACTCCTTCATTGTAGTCCTCCATAAAGATGCACTTCGGAGGAAGGTTTCCATCCGACATTTCCAGTACCCGTAGTTGGTACCGTTGAAGAATGGAGGCCTTGTAGAGGAATGTCCTTCCATCACCGATGACGCTCCTTCACGGTTCCTGAAGGTGTCACAGTTGGAAGGTGGAGGCACGGTCTTGTTGTCGTTGGCAGACATAGCTGAGTATCTGGCTCTGATACCAAATGTAATGCCCTACAAGCTACTGCACAAGTACTAGAGGGGGGGTGAATAGTACTTTAAAAATAACAAGGAGTATAATTCCTAATTATAATGCAAACAACTACCAAATCAATTTGCGGAAGCTTAAATTGAATGACAACACAAAATTAACAACGCTAACAAGAGATGTTACTGGGTTCGGATCCACCCAAGTCTCCCCGACTTGTTTCCGGTGATCCTACGTCCAAACCACCCGGATCCCCTCCGGATACTTGAGTTAGAAACCCTAACTCAAGATTTCCACTATGAAATACTTGTGAACAACCTCCACAAGTCAAATCATACAAAATGTAACTTGTGACTCCCACAACCCGGGATCACAACCACACTCTCACAACCGAGAGTGAATCTTACAAATCAAATATGAAATGAAATAAGAAAAACTTCTTACCGAACAAAATACCTATGCCTTGAGTATTGCTTACGAATTAGGGCAAGGATGATTTTGAGGAAGAAGTGGCACCAAACCCTAGCTCCAAGATGTAGAACAGCGATGGAGAGCTTTGGGGATGTTGGTGACCTAGAATCAAGCACTTGGCTTGGAAGGCTTCACACTCAATGAATCTCTCTTTGGAAGTAAGAGTTAGGAGAGATTAATGAATGGAGGGAATGAGCTTTTAATGAGCTTGGATTGATTTCTCTTGAACTCTAAACTTGCATAAATATCAGCCTTGGCAGCAATGAATGCAGCCCAACAAGTATTTATAGGAATGAAGAGAGAGAGAGAGAAAAACGTTTCAATTAGGGCTCCAACGGCTCTTTTCTGAACCCAACTAGTCGGTCAAAGAACAATCACCGACCGACTAGTTCATCAACTAGTCGGTCGGTCAATTAACGTAAACCGACTAATGGGTGAACAGAGAAAAGATCAAAGCACAGACACAGGGAACTAGTCGGTCTAAGAAGAGTCACTGACCGACTAGTTTCACAACTAGTCGGTCGGTTACTCAACGTGGACCGACTAACAGATAAAACTGAAGTCTGAGAAGAAATAGACTTAGTCGGTCCAAGAACAAATGTTGACCGACTAATTCACCAACTAGTCGGTCACCAAATGAACATAGACCGACTAACAATAAACAGTAAGTATGGTGAAAAATTTGGCATGTACAGTAAACAAAACTAGTCGGTCTAAGAAGAAAAGTTGACCGACTAGTTCATCAACTAGTCGGTCGATCAATGAGCACAGACCGACTAATGATAAACAGTAGCTCAAGCTCAAATGCGCATGAAAAGGGAAAGCTCAACTAGTCGGTCACAGAAGCATCACTGACCGACTAGTTCACAAACTAGTCGGTCGGTGAGTCAACTTAGACCGACTAACTGTAAACAGTAAAGAGCTATGATTTAACTGAGAAGAACTAGTCGGTCCAAGAAGCTTGGCCGACCGACTAGATCACCATCTAGTCGGTCAGTTCTTCTTCTTGAACCAACTAACATGCACAAGAAGTCCCGAATCGAAGCGCGAAGCTTCGGGAAGAATTGTATGGACTTCTACTAAGATCCTAGAGCTAAGATATGAGCGTTATGAAGATTTAAAACGTAAGACCTACTCAAGGCTTAACATTCTACGAAAGAAGCTTAAAGACTATAAATTAAACTTGACGATACCGTCTACAAAAGCTTCAATCGAATCTTCATGACTTCTAAATAGGTCCATAAGCTTCAACGAAGCTTTAGGCATACGATCACGTGCTTTGAGAAGTCTTGAGACGTCGTAATTGTTATTCATGTGAATTTGGCGACGATCTCCATAACTGCGCTCACAAAGTGTTAGTTCATATTATATTTATGTTTGTTCATCATCCAAAACCAAATCCGGGGAGTCCAATATCCAACAGGTACGAGCATGGTATTTAGATGACAAGTATTTCATGAATCATTCACAAGACAAGTACAAGACAAGGAAAGTAAGCACCTCGTGCACAGAGATTCCGCCTTTTGGCTAGAGTGGCTGCGCGGGCCAACTCCTAAGCTCAAGTGATCGTTTAACCCTACCCCTCCACGTGTGTCGAGCCAGGGCCTTACCCCCGAATGGGAATGCTCGCTTCTGGAACACGAGCCAGGAAGTGTTTTATCTTGTTGGTCTAGGGGTGCACCTAGCCAGACAAGGAAGTACAAGTACAATTATTGTAGCGTGTGCTACGAATGCGACATTCAATGCATGGATGACATGTTAAGACAAGTAGTAAGGCGTACAGGTAAGGAAAGTAAACGTGACAGTTTAATATGCATGAACAACAAGTTTTAAGGGTTGGATCTAGCTTCGTTGTCAAGCTAGATCAATTAGGTGACGGATCTAGTTTCGTTGTCAAACTAGATCAAGTAGGCGTCTAGCCAGCTATCATTTCACTGACTAGTCTCTTTTACGCTAAAAAAAGGAAGTGGCCTAAAAACATGGCCCTAAGCAAGAGTTGGCAAGTTTCACTTGCCTGCAATTATCACGTCAGGGAAACACCGTCCAACGAGTCCAGAGTCACAATTCCTACGTGCACAAGTCCACCGGCCTACATCCGTTTTATTAATCTTGATTAGTGATTTCTAAAACATTTAAAATACTTTAAAATACTGATTTTTAGTCTTGATTAGCATGCAATTGGGTTGGGGGTCCTAGGGGTGCAAAGCGTTACCTCAACACGACGCGAAAGCTACACCGGCGTCGGGTAGCGACGCCGGGGGTTGGAATAATAATATCGCGCTCCAAATCCAGATTCCAATTAGATTCCTCGTTGGAAATTTCAGAGCAATCAACCGGGGCGACGATTCCAGATTCCAAAGCTCGCACGTGCGACGACGGGCTACGACGTGCGACGACATCGTACGCGGCAAGTCGTCGAAGAGAACACACCTAGGTGGGGCCCACAGTAGTCCTAGGGACCTTTGGGGGACCCACAATACCTCTGGAGAACTTGGGGGGCCCACAGAGGCAAGTGGTGCGACGGATGCGGGGTTGCGACGAATGGCTCTCGGTCGTACACAGCCAATGCGGGGGAATTTCTCGGTCAGACGCGGGGAACATCGCTGTGCAGCAGCGGGGGTCGGTCGCAGCAGCGGTGCGGGGCTGTCCTTCGGTCGGAGCGGGAGATCGGGTCGGTCGTGCACTTGGGAGCGGGTCGTTGCAACGTTGCAACGTTGCAACGAAGCGGCGAGCGGTCGATGCGAGCGGGCTTGGATGCGGGGGCGGCTAGCGGTCGGAGCGGGAGATTTGGCTTGGTTTTCTCGGTCGGTGCGGCAGCTGTTCGTCGCAACGTTACGACGAATCGTCGCAACGTCAAATTTGGGTTTTGGAAGAGGCTAGGGTTAATTTCTTGCGAAAATGGGTCTTCCTAGGGGTTGCTTATATAGTGTAGATGGGTTGACTTGGTCTAGGGCTAAATCTAATAGGATTAGAAGTTTAAAATAATTTGAAATTTGAAATTCAACTTCTCCAACTCACCCAAGGATTTGACTTGGTCCAAATGAGCTGGAAATTGGCTCAAAAATTCGTTAATACGTTTAAAACTCAAATAAATTTTATTTGGCCGAAAATAATTTAAAAATTAATTATTAAAAATAGTATAAAACTTGTTTAAAATATAAAAGTGGTCAAATGAACTCCAAAAATTATAAAATAAATATCGGGATGATCGTGATGACAAAAGTGAGCTAACTAAGAAGACTGAACTCAATTTCGATGTCGGACGACGAGACTAAAAATAGAAACGTCTCCCGTCAAGAGTGAGAATCGTCACGTCTCATCGAGTAAGATTAAATTGTGGAAATACGACTCGAGAAGTGTCGTTCCAAGATAGTGCCACTATTTAATACTCTCAGAGACGTTCACAACGGCATATCACACAAAAGTGTTCACAATCAAATAAAGTCTAAAATAAACACGTGCACGATCAAAAGCACGTGCACGAACAAAGTACAACGAAAAGTGGTCGTTACATCCTCCCCACCTTAGAATAAAGTCCGTCCTCGGACTTTCTAATATATATCTAGTCGCTCTAATAACTACCCCAATCAAGTCACATTATATTTCAAGCCAGATATAGCTATTACAAGTGCTTGTATATGCACTAGGTAGTCAAACATTATCACTACCAACACGCATATATATACATTCACATACGTCATATACTTATACCTATTATAGTCAGTCAATTTTATACATGTATTTCAATCATATATATAAGCATACATCCCTTATACAACTACTACTTACCTAAACACAAAACAATATTTCAGATACTCATATAAGGATAGTCTCACACTTAGCAAATACAATCATTACTCTACATATGGGTAGCTACATATGCACAAACAATATGGGTATACAACTCCCTAATATTTATCCAATACCAAACATCTCAACACATGTAGTCACTCCATACCATTTTAAATCAAGTTTCACTATATTTAATATATATATTCACCTCTACTATAGCTTCATAATATATATAGTCATTCAAATGCCTTCAAATATTTCACCATACATTCACATTACGTACGGTCCTATAACTGTATTTACGACACGTCACATATGCCATAGTCATTAATACCTATAACTAAGCACATACTTACCCGTGCATGGTGCACACCCATACACGCTAACTTTTCATTCACGTATACCAATCATATCATTATATAACTAGCACACTTACACACCTAGTTTTAGCTAGTACACATACGTTCACACGAGCAAGTCCTTAGTAGTTAACTATACCACAAGACCAACTCCTATAACTATATACTGGTGTAGCGACCCACAATCATGTGTGTAACACAACCAGGCACAAACACTTCATACATCAAACATCGCTATATTCAAACTTCAGACATACACATCAGTATTCTTAGAGTATACCCACTCAAGCTTGAGTGGGATCAATACACATATCAGAATATTCTATATACGTAATGCGGCATTTATACCTATACCAATACCACTCCAATATTTATACGTCTACCAATATAACCATATACATACCATAAGCCAATCACACTCCTTAAGGTATTCACCAATTTACGCATTCATCGTATAGTCACCCACGTGGAACATATATATTCACACCATAGCCTACTACCTATAACTAGTGTACCAACACCTATCATTA
>JAULAV010002475.1:0-25003 GCA_030789695.1 Scilla litardierei
CTTAGAGTTGGTGTGACGGTAGGCGCGGTGGAAGGTGATTTCGCCTTCTCTCCATCCATGGTAGGCTCATCCGTAGCCTCTTCCCTATCATTGTCAATAGTGGCCTCCTCGGTTATGACTTGCTCTTTGTTCACAACTGGAATCATAAGGGGGTCGGTTGCCCGTCCTCCACATGTGGTGACGGAGACCACGACATTGGCTTGAGCCCTCGGATTCGGCTCCGGCTGCAAAGGCAACCTCCCTTGGTTCTTGAGTAGCTGGGACATCTGGCCCCTCCGTTCGTCGAGCGACGTGTTTATATTTTTGAACTGAGTGGACGTGTCCTGGTTGAACCTGACCTGCCCACTCATGAATGTCTCTAATGTGGTCTCCAGATTGGACCGCGACGGAGTTGGTGCATAGCCCTGTTGAGGTGGGCAATTGAACTGGTAGCCTGGTGGTCGATATGGCCCAGCTAGTCTAAACCCGCTCTGCTGTTGATTTGGCGGCTGCCCTTGTTGTTGTTGAGGAGGGGGTGGCAGTCTCTGAAACTGTGGAGGTTACAGCCCTCCACTCGGGTTCCCGTAAGAAAATCCGGGATGATTCCTAGTGGCCGGATGTTGCCACTGATTACGCCCATCTCCTTGGACATACTGTACCGACTCAGATGAGTTGGATCCATCATAATGTCCCTCATTGGGAACATAACTATGCTCTCCATATTCATCCGAAGGATGATAAGCAGAGGTGTTGGTAGTTGTCGGGATGGAGTCCAAACGTTGTTCAATCCTAGCCACATGTTTACACAAAGTCTCGATGTGAGAATCGAGGTGTCTGACAGCTTTTACCTCGGGGTTCCTGGGGACAATAGTTCTCTCTTCGCTCCACTGCTGATTATTTTCCGCCATATGCTCAAGTTGATCGATGGCTTTCTCAGGCGAGTTCAATCATAGCCACATGTTTACACAATGTCTCGATGCGAGAATCGAGGTGGCTAACAGCTTTTACCTCGGGGTCCTGGTGACAATAGTTCGCTCTTCGCTCCACTGCTGATTATTTGCCGCCATATGCTCAAGTAGATCGATGGCTTCCTCAGGCGATTTGTCCAGCAAGGCGCCTTGTGCGGCAGCATCAATTATCATCTTGGTGCTAGGCTGCAGCCTATTATAAAAGCTCTGAACCAAATCCCAGGACTGGATCCCATGATGAGGGCACTGATGCTGAAGGTCCTTGAATCTCTCTCAGACCTCATAGAGAGATTCTTGCGGAAGCTGTTTGAAATTAAAGATAGCCCCCCCTGATCCGCACCGTCTTTGAGGGTGGATAGAATTTGTCCATGAAGGCGAGCGCCAGTTACTCCCATGTGGTAAAGTGGTTGGACGGGTGGGCCCGTAGCCAGTATGAAGCTTTATCCCTCAAGGTAAATTGGAAAAGCCTCAGCTTGATGGCATCATCACTCATATCTTTAGCCTTAAAAGTATCGTACTTTGCCAGAAAAGTGTCGATGTGGTGGTTGGAATTCTCGTGAGGATGACCATGGAAGGGATCCTGCTGCATTAGATTTATAAGCCCCGTCTTTAACTCGAAGCTAGCTGTCGCCAGTTGCAGTCTCAGGATGGAAGAATTATTCCCAAAGCTCGGCTTCATATGGCCCCGGATGGACCCGGTGCGAGGTGGAGTGGTGGTATTGTCTGCCATTTGATCAGATGGTGCTTGATTTCTATTTAAGGCCCTCAGAGCTCTTGCTGTTTTTTCGATCGCAGTGTCGAATAACAATTCTTTCTCAATAACCCCAAGCGAGTGATCTTGCATAACACAGCTCAGACAAATACCATGAGTAGCAAGATAATAATTAAAAGAATAAAAAGGGTGGAGAGATAAGGAATGGTGAGATTTGCTAGCACACTTCTCGAGATAAAGATAAACTGAGATACACTATAGCCGTCCCCGACAACGGCGCCAAAAACTTGACGCACCCGGACCTTACACCTAAATTCCATCTAGTGGTGTCACAGTCGCTAGGCGTAGTATGTCTCCTAGGTGTCAGCTCCGGGCTCTATCCGCAAGCGGACAGTGTCAAATTATAGTATAAAAGATGTCGGATCCCACAGTGACGGTGACAGTGTATTAGAGGCCTCAGATTATTTTTAGATCTCGAAGTGAGATAGCTGTCGGTTTGGAAAGTGTGGTTGTGATGGTGTTGCTGACTTGATAATAGAGAAAACTAGGGTCTTAGGGATCACCGCTAAGACCATCGGAGATCGATGTTGGAATGGGATCCTTACGTTGCATTAGGTTTAGGGGATTAGTCTCTCAATTCATACCACTCTCGTGGGTTAGAATTTCGAGGTATTTCGGTGGCTCTCATTGACGCAATAGCGGTAGCCGTCAATGTAGTGATATAGTTCATCGGTGGATCCCCTCAAGGCACGAGCCGGGCATGGTCACGAGCCTTAGTTGGATCCACTAATTTCCCTATTTAAATCCCAAGGATACCCCTTAAGCTCATCAATTCTACAGACCGTGGACATGATCTCAGTACAAGTTATCCTAGGGATTCGAGAGGATCGATCGAAATACGCCCATTTATTCCTAATTCAACCTAGAGATCCAGATCTATATCTCCATCCTAAAGTCTTAGGGCTAACCCATCAACCCTAGAGGAGTCTACTCACACATGGCGATATTGACGAATAAAAATATGATTTTTATCGAGGAAAACATTGTAGCAAATTAATCAAATAAGAATTGAATAACTTAAATACCGAAGGCGAGGAAAACAGTAGCCAATAACAATCCAAAGAGATCCCACAAATTCCAGAACACGAAGAACAATAGATCTCTCTAAAACAATTTAATTATCCTAAAGAAAATAGGTTTAGATCTACAAAAATCATTTCGAATCTCCTCTCCCTCCAAACGTAATTCAAACATTAACAAAAGACAAAGAGCTCCCCAAATCCTATCGCCCAGATCCACACTTCACTCAGTTGCGCGCATCAGACGGGCCCACGAAAATTTCCAAAAATGGCCCTCATTATCGTCGACCGAGTCAATGACTCGGTCGAGCAGGAGCTTACTCGGTCGGCTGCTCGGTCGAGCAACCCTCTTGCTCGGTCGAGTCTGTCAGTGAGTCGGGCTTCTTCAAAAAGGTGGCATTCTGTCTGCTCGGCCCGAGTGAGCCCTGCTCGGTCGAGCAGGATGTTGATTGAGCTTCAAAAATGGGAGTTGCTCGATCGAGTCATTATACTGCTCGGTCGAGCAGGTTGTGTATCAGCCTTCATTCATCAGCTGCTCGTGTATCAGCTCGACCGAGCAGATGCTTTGCTCGGTCGAGTCGCCTGGGAAAATCTCAGCTTCTTCTTGCAGCTTCTCCTCTACTCCTGGAAATCTCATCTACTCCTCCTATGGGCTTCCAAAACTCGGTGAACTCCTGTAGAGCTTTTCCAACGGACTTAGAGGCATGCCGGATATGTCCATATCCAAAATTGGTCCCGAATCGCTCCAAAATCACTGAAAATCCACAAAACTGTACGAAACTCGAATATGGCATTAGAATTGCAATATCGTAGGAAAATGCGGGATTTGGATGCAAATATGTCATGAAATGCAATGGAATGATGCTATGAAAAGATGGAAAATGTAGACACATCAGCAACCGACGCAGTGGCGAGTCCAGTCTGGACCGGGTCTGGAGGGAGCAAAGGAAGAAGAAAATGATGGCCAAGAGGTCTAGCGCCCGGAGCGATTGATCTAGCGCTCGAGTCGAGGGGTCGGATTCTCGGTCCCCCCTTCCCGTCCACCTGAGCTCCTCCACCGAAGGGGGAGAGACCAGGCGGATGCCCAGGCCTCCTCCTTGAGCTTCTTCGAGGGAGGCCTCTAGCCAGGCTCATACGTGGCCCCCCACTCCTCTGGCTTCCGTCGTGGTCGGAGCGGTGCCAGTGGTGGTTGACGTCGACTCTGCCGACATCGTCGAACCGACTGGGGGGCGGTCAGAAAAGGTAGACGTCCTCCTGCGAGGAGGAGGGGTCCCCGAAGAGGAGGCACGTGGGTAGAGAAGACCCCATGGGGAAGGGCAATGGGGCTGCTCCCCTCGAGACTCCAGAGGCGGCGGTGACTCTGTCGATGCCCCAGGGCCCTGCAAAGAACCTCGCGGATATGTGGCCATGAGGGGACATCGTGTGGCCCACCCCGTTGAGCGGCCCAATTCATGGGGAGTTCGATCGAGTTCTCATGCTCAGTCGGCTCTCAATTTGGCCTTTCGGACCGATCGAAGGTGAGCTTTACCAGCCATCCTTTGCCATCGGTAGGGAGGAGTCGGCCCTGACAGACTTCGGGGTGATGGCCAGGGTGGTGGAGAACTCGATCCTCCCCAACGATTCGGAGTTCTTACAGAAGCTGTATCTCGAGCGGATGTCCAACATGGTCAACTTCTTTGTTGGGAGTGGATACCAGGTATGTCGTCTGAGCCTCTATTTTCTGGTACCCCATTCGGTCGTCGCTCTTGACTGACCTTCGTTTTATTTGCAGATGTCCTTTCTTGGGGCTGCGCTGCATCGCTAGGCTGTCGACTTAATTGACGGAGGTCAACGGGTGGCAGATGCTGAGCATAGAGCCCTCGACATCGAAGCACGGGCGAAGGAGGTAGAGGAAGCCTTGGGAAAGACCCTTGCTGACAAGGCAGCAGTTGAGTGGGAGGCGACAAAGGCAAAAGACAGCCGTTCGTCGATGTCGACTATCCACAGGTCTGTCGAGCTCCAGTGGTGGATGGAGAGGGCTCAGCTTGGAGAGGAGCTTGATGCCTTCAAGAAGGAGACCGTCGAGCTTCAGACCAAAGTCTTCGACTTTGAGAGGTGTGCGGAGGCCAGCAAGGTAGAGAAGGCTGAGCTTCAAGCCAGAGTTACAGAGCTCGAGGAGGCTGCCGCAAAGGAGAAGGCCGAACTGACTGCTAAAGTCATGAAGGCGGTGCAGGCCTTTGCCCACGCTTTGGTGTCAGGGAGCGCTCCCCCTGCCTCTTAGGTTTTAGGCAGTCCCTTTGTAAATCTCAATTTTGTAATTTTTGAAATCGATGAAGAAGGAACTGCTTTATTTCTTCACCAAAAAATTTATAGCTGCTGCGTGTGTATGGACCCTCAACGACCTAACTTGAAAGAACATAGAAATCCTTAAACAAGTTATGTCATGGATGGGTTAGGTGTCTTCACCATAAATCACGCTCCTTTGGTCGTATGGTAGCAAGGGGCGTGGCCCTTTCATCCGATGAAGGTCGTTCGGTGGCGAAGGGCATGGACCCTTTGACTTATAGCCGATGGAAATTGTTCGGTGGTGAGGGGCATGGCCCATTTGATTTACGACCGACGGAGGTCGAGGGGCATAAACCCTTCGACTTACGGTCGAGTATGTCGTTTGGTGGCGAGGGACATGGCCCCTCCGACTTAGGACCGACGAAGGTCGTTCGGTGGCGAGGGGCATGGCCCCTTCGACTTACGACCGATGGAGGTCGTTTGGCGACGAGCTGGTAGGTAGCAGGACCAAGTACATCGATCAATGTGTTGGGCCCCCTTCTATATTGCAGCGAGCCTTCCCTTCTTGAGGACCTTAGAAGCGAAAGCGGCCTCATGCAGCTCCAAGTCTCACATACAAAAATTGCGTTCGTGAACCTTCGAGTTAAAGTAGCAGGCCATGCGCCCTTTCTACTCGATGAGGGTCGCCAGTGGCCGTTCATGGACTTCGTCCACCAATTGTAGGTTGAGCTCGAGGTCCTTTGAGTTTCTTTCTTCGTCGTAATATTGGAGACGCTCATTGACCTCGACGAGAACGACTGCCTCGCATCCGTAGGCCAGCATGAAGGGTGTTTTCCATGTCGAGGTTTTGTGGGTCGTTCTGTATGACCATAATATACCGGAGATCTCGTCCGACCAAGTTCCCCCGAGCCCGACTATTCTGTTCTGTAGGGGCCCAAGGATGCTCTTGTTGGCTGATTTTGCCAAGCCGTTCGACTGGGGATGTGCAACGGAGGCAAAGTGTAGCTTGATCTTTAGCTCTGCGCAGAAGTCTCTGAAGCCGGCCCTGTCGAATTGTGTCCCGTTGTCCATTATTATGGATTGTGGGATGCCGAAACGATAGACGACGCACTTCCAGACGAAGCTTCAAGCCTCATTCCAAGTGATTCGGGCTAGAGGTTCCGCCTCGATCCACTTAATGAAATAGTCGATCGCCATTATCAGGTATCTCTGTTGTCCACTCGCTGGTTTGAACGGTCCAAGGAGGTCCAGCCCCCATTTGGTAAAGGAAACTGGGCTGACGATGGGGATCCGATCAGTCGGGGGTGCTGAGCTGATCTTTGAGAATTTTTGGCAGGTCGAGCATCAACGGCCGTAATCGACGGCGTCTTTGAACATTGTTGGCCAAAAGTACCCTTGTCTCACAGCCTTCAAGGCTATGGATTTTTTCCCCGCAATGGTTCCTGCAGTCGCCCTTGTAGATCTCTTGGATTACGTAGTGTGCTTCTTGCGAGGCTAAGCATTTAAGATAGGGGAAGATGTCATACCTGGTCCATCGTCTTTTGTACAATGAACCATCCAATAAGACGAATTGATAGGCATTCCGCTCAAGTTTTCATACCTCCACTGGGTCGGTCGGTTTCTCCCCCGTGTTTAAGTAGCGGATTATCGGGTCCATCCACGCACCTCCCTGATCGAGGCTTAGTAGTTCTTGTGGCGGCCTGTTAGGATGGAATAGACGTTGCACGTACACGGTTTGACCGAGCCCTGCTGGGGAGGACGATGCAAGTTTTGACAAGGCGTCAGCTCGAAGATTCTTCAACCTTGGTACATGATGAATCTCTACGTGTGTGAAGGTGGCGAGCTCAGCTTTGGCAACTTGTGCGTAACTCTGCATTGAGTCGTCGCGGGCCTCGATGGCCCTGTTAAGTTGACGGGTGACGAGGCTGGGGTCGCTGAATAGTTGGACTACTCTCGTCCCAAGAGCTCGGGCCAATTGGAGTTTGGTGATGGCCACCTCATATCCTGCACCATCATTGGTGGCTCGTAGATCGAAGCGGAGAGGGTATTTTGAATTGGTCGTCCACGAAGGTTTGGACGGCTATTCTGGCCCAGCTCCCAGCTCGTATGGACGAAACGTCGGCTTGTACGATCCAGATTTCCTCTTGCCCTTTCGACCCCCTTTGGAGTCTGGAATTTGATCATCGGGTGGAAGGTCAAGATCTCTGCCTCTAAGGCATTCAGCAGCGGGCTTTCGATGATTCCATTGTACGCCGAGTTGATCTTTATCACCATAAAGTTGGTTAGATAAGTAATTTATTGAGGATACGTATCAAGGGTCCTGTACGAGGCGTCAACTCGTCGGACGATATCTTCATCCTCTCCAGCATAGTGGAAAAGAGTATGTTGCACGAGCTTCCAGTGTCAAACGAGCAATCTTTTCACGGTAAACTCTCTGATCGTGGCCGTGATAACCAGACATCCTCGTGCGGTAGCTCCACTCCATCTAGATCTATGTCTGAGAAGGAGATATGAGGTGTTGAGTATCTGGGGCGCTTTCGCCCCTCAGAAACTGCCATCAGTCTCCCAGCGTAGGAGCTTTGGAGAGAGTTTAATAACTCCGGGTGCGAGGGACCTCCCGTTATCATGTAGGTGATCCCGACACTAGGGGGATCCCACAGCAACCTCGGAGGATGTGGTTGGGTGAGTCGGCATGCTCGAGTGGTTCGTCAAGGGGGATCTAAACTCGTGGTTTCTCACAAATGGTGCCAAACTGTTAAGGACAAAATTGACCGGTACAGTTGTCAAGCTGACGGAGACTCGAAGCGCTGAGCTGGAGCCTAGTCAGCCTTTGGATTGGGACCCTCGGTTGGGGGAATTGGAGTCGGTAATTGATGGTTGATGATGGTATGACCATTGATCGACCTAAGAACGACCGTCTGCTAGGTCGTTCGAGGAGGAAGAACCCGATATCGTCCTTGGGCGTTGAATGGCGATCATCGATCTACACCACAGGGAGTCGTTAGGGGGGTCGGATCTGGGTTCTGACCCAAATCCCCTCCGATGCTTAAGTTAATATAGAACTTAAGGAAGAGAGGGAGCTTGGTGTAACTGAGATCAACCCACGGAGATTTGTCTCTAGACTAATGACGTAAGCTCGTATATGGAATGTGAAAGTAAGAAGATAGAGTTCTATGTATTAGCACTCGTACCTTTTAAGATGGAACCCTTTTACCTTCGTCCGTCGACCTATTTATATGTAGCTTTCCTTTGATGAGGAGTAACCGCCCCTCATTGATTTGGGCACGATCTTCTCCGGGATTTGGACTAACGACTGTCATTTACTCGGTCTCATTAACTCATCCTTCAGTGTCAGCGCCAGTCGAATGGTCGCCTGACCCGTTCGACTGACTCAATCGTTGCCCGCTTAGAGTGCGGGGGTAACGGGTCGCGGATGGATAACAGCTCGGGTTTGCAGATACCCAAGTCAGGTCTGTATCCGTGTACTAACAGAAGACGACAGCCATTCGAGAAGCTCACAATGTAAGAGACCTCACCATTGAAGAATTGATGGAAAATCTCATGGCATATGAGATTGAGCTCGAGGAAGACAAGAAGATAGAGGATAAACCAAAGAAAAAGAACCTAGCGTTCAATGCCAACGAAGAAGACTGTGACTTCACTGACAGAGAAGATCAAATTGCTTTCATCTCGAAAAACTTCAAGGACTTCATGACAAGCAAGTACGGTAAACGATCTTTTCGTTCCACTAATAATATTATTAGTTCTGGTTGCAACAAACTAGGACATGTAAAAAGAGACTGTCCGTTGGAAAAGAACAACAGAGACACCAAAGATCATGGCAAAAGCAGAGATAACAATGAGAGAAAGAACGATAGAAGAAACAAGCTTCGACGACCAAGGAATGAAGCATATGCAGCTTTCGATCAAAGTGATGATTCCACATCCGATGAATCATCATCAGACGACAAAAAGATAGAAGAGAATCAGCTTATATGTGCTTCCTAGCTTCCACATCATCCCAGGTAAGTTCATTTCATAATTCATCATTTAGGTAAGTTCATTTCACATACGGATTCGGATTGGGTTGGTTGTGAGGATATGAGAAAATCCACTTCGGGATATATTTTCTACTTGCTAGAGGTGATGTATCCTGGAGAAGTATAAAACAATGTTAGTTGCTTCATCAATGATGGAAGCAAAATTTATAGGTTGCTATGATGCATCATCAGAAGCATCATGGTTGGGGGATTTTGTCACAGAGCTTAAAGTGGTTGATCTCCTTTCAAAACTACTGCTTATTTATTGTGATAATACATCTATGGTTGCATTTGCTAACAACAATAAAAGCAGAAGTCGATCAAAATATATCGACATCAAGTTCCTTAAGGCTAAAGGTCGAGTTTGTGATCACATTATGGAGTTTGAACACATAAGTACAAAGTTAATGATTGTTGATCCACTGAATAAAGCTATACCAGTCATTCCATTTAAGGTTATTTAAGATGCATGAGGTTCATTAATATTAAAATGTTCTTTAAAATTTAAAAGGCATTGCTTTGGTGGTCTATGACACAACAGATGCGGCCTCCTTAGTAACAACAGGGCGTTCATCTTGCACTGGAGCTCTGACCAGAGACCTTTGCGAGCTGTTCGAAGACGACGCCTGCGTTGGGTAACTTCCATGCAATCTTCACCACTATGATGTTGTACTCCATCTTATGATGGCAAAAAATCTATGTACACCATTGGGTCTGTTCCTCCCAGCTCACAGTCTCTTTACTTTGGAGTTTGAGGAAGGAGAAGAAGTCAAGAGCTAGGGAGGACTCGAGTTTATCAGAGAGCAGAGGATGGGTTCTCTTCAGACCTCAATATCTATTTAAACAAAACATCACTCCCCCTGAGGCGAGCTCAGCTATCTAATCTCTGACGTGTGTCGACATCTCGGAGCAGTGGCGTGTTGAGTTCTGTGCTCCTTTGGTGTGCAAACCCTATGGCATGTTGTTTTGGTGACGAGCAATAATGATCATCCGACTGTCGTGCCTGTTCAATCAGTACGTACCACATCACCCAAGCTCAACCGCCACATCGGTTGAGCTCGAGAGATTGAGGCCATTGATACAACATTATTATCTCAGCCCAGTAAGGCCTACAACTCTGACCCAACAACCCGAAAGCACCCTCATCAGGTCGGCTGTATCCTAATTTAATATGACAGCTCAGCTGACCGTTGAACCCCCCCACTTAAAGCTTCAGATCATAATGAAATCATTCAATGGCCGATCATCAATGTCGATAACTCAAGCAATAAAGCGTCATAAAGGCCCGGACGTTACCCTCTAAATGTCCTGCCTATATAAAGTCTTTAAAAACGATGAGAGAGGGCGTTCATTCTAGGGATTATCAGATAACTTCATATACACTATCTCTCAGGCAATATCTGGTCAGGAAGCAGAAAGGAAAACCAGAGATAGCTCGAAACCAAGCTTAGGCTTGATGGAGATAGCTCGGAACTGGCAGAGAGTTTAGACCAACTCGAATTTGGCAGAGATCATTCGGACCCGATAAATATAGTCCGGACACGATTCCAACTGCTGGAGGCAACCCATAGTGTAACGACCCATTCTCAGGGAGTCATTACTATTGGATACATTTGCAGGTCATGCAGTTAACCAATGAAAACAGTATAGCATTCGAATACAGAGATGTGCAAGATACTCAATTGAGCGTCCAGTTATTACAATTCATATTATACAATACACTCCAAAGCTCACACAAGGATACATGAAAGAAAACAGAAGGAAATACATATAGGAATAATATGATACACACACACACACAAAAAAAAACTCAAACTCTAAAAATCTGTCGTCCCTGGGTTGAACTCAGGCTCCTCAAACTTAGGAGCCTCTTCGCCAATCTGTGTGTCGTTTGACGGTGCCACGAAGTGAAACCGTATGTAAGTTGATGCGCGTTTATATTTTATATATTCACGCACGTCTTCTTTGTGATTTTCCGCTGTTTTCCGTCGTTCCGTACCCTTTCTCTTGTGATTTTCAGTTTTCTTTCACTTCTCTGTGTTTTTGTGTAAATGCAGGAGATTGCCAGCGTTGGGGATGTTCAAAGCAGATATCATGAGTCCCCAGAGCAACGGGAGGAGTCAAGTGCGATCCAGAGGGCCAAACAATGAAGAAATCCATATTTCAGCCCTCAACCGATCGAGTGGACACAGCCACCCGATCGGTTGATGCACGTGTATCCGACCCGGACAGGAGCTGAAGTGAAGAGCAGCTCACCCGATCGATTCAGTGATCAGGTGAGATCGACAGAGCTCTCTGCCTTTTTGAGATTAATTCCAACCGATCGGGTGATATCTCACCCAATCGGTTCATCTGAAGCTGAATTTCCCCAAATCACGACCCGGTCACGCCAACCGCCCAGCCCATCGACCGGTTGAAGCTTCTGAAGCCTGATGGCCTAGACGACTAGCAGCTCACCCGATCGGTTGATGGTTGATGCTTCAACCGATCGGGTGGCCGCGATTCCTATATATAGTTTGCCTAGGTTTTCTGAAAATGAACCCTGTTATTTTTTCTGTCTTTTTGGGGATTTGTGACGGCTGGAATTTTATTCTATCTTGTAAGTGTTCCGATCATTTTGAAACTTTAATATAGTATTGATACCATTGCTAGCAACTGTTTTCTATTGCTTGATCATAATTTCTACCATTGAATATTGTTTAGATTGTGTTTTTGCTATGTATTGTGAGTAGTTCCCAAATCTGGGATTTAGGTGGAAACCCCTTCGTGGGTTCTCCCTAGAGCGATCATAGGACTAGGATTTCGATAGGGTTTAGGAATTTAGATGGTTACGCGGGGTGTTTCATTGTCATTGGCAGGAAAAAGACTGCCTCTGACCGTCGGGCCAAGGGGGAATAAAACTGGCGTTTGACTCCCTAGCCACAGCTCATGACCTTAGCGTAGACATTGAATCCTAGCGCATGGGAACGGTAGGATGAGATGTTGGGAGTAATCGTTGCAAGCTTAGTGCTCCCGAAATCGGTCGGTGTTAATGGACATGTGAATGCCCACTGACCGAACCCGGGTAGACTTAGCGTATCATCCTGAGCACCGATCGGAATATCGGGCCCATGGGACGCTATGTATCACTCTTAGAGGCAATGTCTCACCACTAAATCCTAATACCCATTCGTAATCCTACCCGTCGGTCGTAATAGAGAGGACACATGATAGGGAGAAAACTGAAGTCCTGGATTCCCTTTTATATAATTACATCCTCCGTATTCATATCATGTGACAACCTACCGATCGTTCGGGCTAGCTCACCCATCGGGTGAACCGGTTCCTTTCTGTCTGCAAGCACAACACACGCCTCCTTGAGTTTGACCCCCAAGCCACACTACAATACCGTGCGCTTACGGTATAAATATTTAAATCTGGTATCCCCGATCCTATTGCCTATAGTGCCAAATCTAGGGGACGTCAAGCTTTATGGCGCCGCTGCCGGGGAGGCAACGTGCTTGTTCATTTTAGGACCCTGTGAACCCTAGAGTCTAGTTCACATCCTCACCTCGCGATAATTTTCGCATTCTACATTTTTAATTTTTATTTTTTGTTTTCTATTCTTGATTTTTTGTTTACTTTCATTCTTCACGGGTGTTTCTTGTTTTTCATGCGCATGAATACAAGAAGTCTCGACGACTTGATTCCTCTTGACCCAGAAATTAACGCCACCGTGAGGCGTCTGAACGCAGAGAGGAGAAGAAGGGAAGAAGCTGAAAACATGGGAGAGAATACTCCTCCCCAGAAGTCCTTGCTGGAGTACTCGATTCCATCCATCGGGTCCACGTCAAGCATACAACCTCCAGCCATCACGGCCGGGAGTTTTCAGCTAAAGACGTCATTAGTGACGTGGATCCAACATGATCAATTTTCAGGGGCACCCATGGAGAGCCCAATTGAGCATCTGGACTCGTTCTTAGAGAAGTGTAACACATTCAGGATCAACGGTGTCACGACTGAAGCTATCAGGCTCAAGTTGTTCCCCTTCTCTCTGCGGGACAAAGCCAAGTAATGGTTAAGGGGAAAGGACCCCAATACCTTCACGACTTGGGAGAAGCTATCCAACGCCTTCTTGAACAAGTTCTTTCCCCCGGGTAAGACGATGAAGTTGAGGAGCGAGATCTCTTCCTTCTCCCAAGCCAGCCACGAGTCCCTGCATGAAGCTTGGATGAGGTACAAAGAGATGCAGCAGAGATGCCCTCACCATGAGCTTTCCAAGTGGCAGATCATAAATTTGTTCTACAATGGGTTGAGGGATGACCTGAAATCTTCGATGGATGCCGCGGTTGGGGGGTCCTTTATGTCGAGAAATGAGGAAGATGCCGGCAACATTCTGGAAAACATGGCATCAAATAATGAGAGGTGGTGCGATGAGCGTGCCACGCCCAGATCTGGTGGAATGCACAGAGTCGAAGAGGTCGACAAATTATCTAGCAAATTCGATTTGCTATCGACTCAGATCTCGACACTTATGGTAGGAGCTGGTGGTGCCAACACCCAACAAGTAGCAACGGTGGAAGCAGACGTCTTGGGAGACTTTGATGGTGGTGATATCTCCTGGGAGACTTTGATGGTGGTGATATCTCACCACCGGTGGATCAAGCTAGTGCACTTTTCTACAACCCAACGGGTAACACGCCCTATCCACCAAGGACTAGCTCAAATCCGGCTTATTCTCCCAATAACCGGAACCACCCCAACCTGAGCTATAGGGCACCATATCAGCAGCCCCAGCAACCGCAGCAACAATTATATCAGCCACCTCAGTAGCAGCAGCAGTTGTATCAGCAGCAGCAACAGCCCCAACAGATGTACTAGCAATACCCCCCCAGGAATCAGTAGCCCCCACAGCAGCAGCAGCCATACGACCAACAACGGGTAATCTCTCCGGTCGAGAGTCTCTTGACCCAATATATCACAAATCAAGAGAAGATTAATTTGCAGCTGCAGATGGCCCAGAAGACCTTGACCGAGCAAGTGACCCAGCTAGGGATGCAAGTGGCAAATCTGCAGAGGGCGTAGAGCCAATTGCCGGGTCAGCCAGAGGTCAATCCTAGGGGGCCGAATCAAACATTGGCATTGACGCATGACTATGCCAATGTGTCAGCGATAGTATTGAGAAGCGACACTTAGATTCCAACTAGGGTGCCCGCTAAAGAACCCGAAGCTCCGTTGGTCAATGGGCGACCAAATGAAAAAGCAAATGAGTATGGAGCTTTGTCATCAAGGACTATGACTCCGGAGGGAGTCTCTGAGGAAGAGAAGAAGAAGAATGAAGAGGGGAACTTGAGAGTCTTCAAGCCCGTGGTGCTGTTTTCCCAACGACTTGCCAAGGCGAAGATTGATGAGAAATATGGCAAGTTCTTTGATATGGTCAAAGACTTGAGCTTGCAGATCCCCTTCCTCGAGGCTATAGAGACAATCCTGTCCTATGCAAAATTCTTAAAGGACTTGGTGACGAGAGGGTCAAGGAAAGAAAAAGTCGTCCTTACAACGGAGTGCAGCGCTCTGATTCAGTGAGCGAATCTGCCCAAGCTCAAGGACCCAGGGAGCTTCTCTATCCCATGTTCGATTGGAGAAGTGAAGATCAATCGGGCGCTCGTCGATTTGGGAACGAGCGTCAGTCTGATGCCTCTATCATTATATAAGAGGATTAGAATGGGGGACCTTGAACTCACCGGTATGACCCTTCAACTTACAGACAGATCAGTCAAGTATCCGGTGGGGATTGTGGACGACTTACCAATAAACGTCAGCGGCGTACATGTGCCTGTAGATTTTGTTGTGATGGACATGCCAGAAGACAATCATACCCCGATCATCCTCGAGAGGCCCTTCATGGCGACCGCTGGCGTGCTTATTGATGTTAAGAAAGGAAAGCTGTCCCTAAATGTGGGCGACCAGAAGGTCGAATTTGATTTGGGACTATTTATGAAGCATCTGTCTGAGGAGCAAAGTTGCAATGTGCTGGAAGCTGAAGAGGAAAGAGTAGTAGAAGCTGGAGCTTGGGAGATCCTCTCGAGGAACCCCCCTGATAGCTTGGGGAGCCTGGATGAACATGATGGGTTGGAAGAAGAAGAAGTGTCCGGAGAAGTGTTTGCCTCCGAGAAGAGCCCTCCCGGATTCAAGAAGGCTGCTCCGAAGAGGAGCAAAGGAAAAGAGCCCATGGGGCTCACTGCTAATGAGATCCGGATCCTACGGAAAGTGGCGGTTGACGCCAATGTGAGGGAAAAGCCCCCAGACACTACCAGCGGGAGGATCGTCGAGAGCGTCTACCTTTCACCCCTGCCAACACCAAGGGCCATCGCTCCAGAAGCTGAACAGATGCCGATCAATGAGCATCACCCGCATCAACCCCCCTGAAGATCACATACCGGGAGTCGAGCAAACGACTATAAACAACATCGCTTCATGGGAGGCAACCCATGTTCTAAACCTTCGTCGTTATTTTTAGGATTATTTTTCTTATTTTGGTGAATAAATTCAGCAATGGGGGTTTTCGTCAGGAGACTTGAATCGATCTTTGAATTTGTGCAGGAAATCATCCCCAACCGATCGGGTGATGAATCAACCGATCGATTGGGCAGTGTCTGAAGATGGCTTGTATCAGCGCAACAGCGAACCGATCAGGTGTCATATGAGGCTGACCGGGTGTAAGATCAGGTGACACAGCAGAGCTCTCGGGAATTTTTGAGATTAAATCAACCGATCGGTTGAGCTGAAGCTGTGGTCGTGTCGCCGTCCGGGTGAAGTCGACAGTGCTCTCGGAAAAATGGTGAAGCGGCCAACCGATCGGGTGAAAACTCACCCGATTAGTTCGCCTGTAGCTGCCTTCCAACAAAATTTTTCGAAAATTAACCCAATCTATCGGGTGAGATCTCACCCGATCGGTTCGCCTAAACCCTATAAATACACACCCCGCACCCGATTTCATTTCTTCTCACCCGAACTCCCTCTTCCCCCGTCGTTTCGTCTCCTCTCTCTCTCAACCAACGGCATCTCTCTCTCTCTCTCTCTCACTACTCCTGAATCCTCTCCACACTCTCCACCTCATTCCCCCCATCAACTCCACCCCAATCCATCCCAACTAAACCCTAAATTTCGCCCTAACCCTAACCTAACATCCCCCATTTCGAAAATTTCTCTTTTGTTGGATTGAAGTGCCGCGACTTCACGAATCTCTCAATTGCACTGCGTGGGGTCCTCTACGAGCAAAGAATCACTTTGATATCTTATTCCTAAGCTCTATTTTCATATTGCCCTATTATCATCACTTTGCTATATTGCCATTGTTTGTGTGCATTCATATCATCTTGCATCTTCATCATACACCCACACACTCATGGCTAAGGACAAAGACAATGGTAAGGGAATCATGAGGGAAGAGGGGCCGTCTTGCAAGAGACATAAATCTACACGATCACCACATGCACGTGCTCCTCAACCTCCCCCTACCCAACCCCCACCCTAACCCATCGTTCCCGTAGTGGACCCACTGATGGGACCGCGGGGATACCGTTTCTTGAGTCGTGAACACAAAGATTTTTATAATCGACTCAACGAACGGTCACACCTAGCCACTAAGTTTGCACATGCCCAAACCCTGATCGATCTCGGAGTTTTCTCCGGTGCCGAGTCATTATTTGCAAATTTAGGTTGGCCAAGCTTCCTGAACGCCCATGCACCATCTTACCCCGCCCTCACACTAGAATTCCTATCTACCCTCAAATGTGAGGCGGGGTCCATCGTCGATTTTCGCGTCCGAAACCGAACCATCCGCACCCACTTGAACACAATTAATACATTTTCAGTTTCCCCATTCTCGGAGGCGACGGTGTTCGTCCCTATGAATATCATCACGACTTCAATGTCGATATCTTTTAGGGTCGCCTCACCCTCCACGACCGATATCCTCGAGGCAAGGCCAAGGCCTCTTCGATCATCCACCCCGTGTTTCGTCTAGCCCACCGCATCTTATCTAGCACTTTCTTTTCCAGGAATGAGTCTGGGACCATGACCATCCCTGATCTATTTATCCTGTGGGCTATGACTTTTGATTTTATTCGCGGTCCTGACAGGATTTCTTTTGAGGCCCCTTGCATACCCATTCATGGTGGTGCTTGGCTTATTCAGAAATTACTTGATATTAGCCGCGCCGGCAAGGGCAAGTATTGCTGCGGGGGCCTCATTACCATCATTTCTTCACATCCCCCGTTGAGTATCGTTATCCCCCGAGATTTGCCTTTTGTCGCAGGATCTACATATCTAGATCTTGATGTCCTGTGGTACACTCATATGACCAAGCGTTGTGGCGACAGTCGGTTTACCTTCTACTACGGTCACCCCCTGCTCCTTACACCATTCTGCCCAACCCCGGTCGTATGTCTATCCTTCTTATGGCAGATTGGACGTTCCCTCCTGACCCTGAGTTTCTAGGGGGTTACATCTTCAGTTCCCTATCCCTGACGCACCACGACCACCGTCCCCTGCAGCCCACTTCGGCGTGCAGGACATCCCTACGTCTAGAGGAGACCCCGGGGCTGGCCCTAGTGGTTCCTCCCCGGCTTCTGTCCCTATCACTTCTGAGGCACTCACGTCGGCCGTCTTAGGCCTTGCCTCTGGTGCCGGCCCGACCACCGCCGCCGGCACCACTTCCACTGTCTGTCTGGCCACTACTTCTTTCGTTCGTCGAGCCACCTCCGCTCGTCTTGCTCTAGAGACTGAGTTAGCTTCTCTGCGTGCTGACGCATCCTCCTCTACCTCCTCGGAGCCATCCTCTTCTTTCTTCTCGCACCCACATTTCCTCGCACTCGAGCGAAACATGGCCACCATTCTCCGCCACCTCACACACGTCTACGGTCCTCCTCCACCCACTCCTCCCCCTTCACCACCTCCTTCGCCTCCTCGACGATCTTCACCTCCTCCATCACATCCATCACCTCATCCATCATCCCCTAGGAGACGATCATCCCCTCCCGCCACCACTGTTTCCATTCCCGCCACTACATCTCCACTCACGACCACTACTGTCGACCCCACAGATCCACCACCCACCACTTCCATCACCGCATACTCACGCCACAAGAAATTACCGGTGCGCTCGAGATCACTTCCCACACCATCCTCTTCTATCGCCGTATCTCACCCATCCTCCACCGCATTGGTCCACATATCCTTACCACTTACCATCATCACCACCACTCCACCCATTGTTCACACCACCACCGCACCCATCCATTCCCCCCTCCACCCCTCTCCCCACTTCTCCGCACACCCATCACCTCTCCCGCACACACCCCTCCATCTTCTACCGAGGAGGACGAGGACAGTTCCTCTCCTGTATTTTGATTTCTTTCCTTTTCTTTTTCTTTTCTGATCTTCCCCCTAGCACATTTCTGCATCACCATGATCATATCATATTGCTAGCATTGTCATGTCCAGCTTGGGGGAAATCGAATTTTATGTGTGTTGTCGTGTGATTTCGTTGTTGTGTGCCTGTTTATATGTGTCGTGCGGATGTGCTTTTCTATCTTTTATTTTCTGTGTTTCTTTTTCCTTCTTTTTATTTTTCTATTTCGTATGTGTGTTTTTCTTGTTTTTCAACATTTTTGTGTCGGTGTGTACCCCCCCCCCCATTTTCGTTGCCCTCCCGTATTTTCTACTATTGCATTAAGGGCAATGCAAGTTTCAGCTTGGGGGAGTCGCACTTTGTGCGTCAGTTGTGTCTTTTTCTTCGTTTTCGAGTCGTTTTCATCATGTTTTTCTTTTTCTTCTCATCTTTTTATCTCTCTCTCCTAGAGATGACCCCATATGATGAATGGCCACAAAACTACACACACCTCTAGCATGGCTACGATAATCAAATTCACTAACCCTAGGAAGCCGAGTCCTTTTGCATTTCATGCTTCGTGGGTTCACTTTGCTTTTGTGTGAGTTGTTTGTCGTGACTAACTAGTGGTGTGCTTATACTTTGTGATGTTGATTTATATACCTGTCATTGGATGACCCCTAGATTATCATGCTTCGATTTGAATATGCGGTATTTGCTTCTACTGTCTGCTTCTATATGCATGGAATATATTTATATCGTATACTTCAATTTGCACGTGTCAGGATTCCACAAATAGGACTAGGATAACCCATTTAGCTTATGCTCTGATTTGCGAGAAATATCTCCTTTGCCCAAGTGTTTAGATTCCGATTTCTTTTTTGTTTTACTTGGTGCAAATCCCCTTGTCGTGTACCGTTCTCCCACTTGAGAGAGTACACATGTATATATCCCAAAATCCCAAAATCCAAAAAAAGAGAGAAAAGAAAAAACCAAAAAAAAGAAAAGAAAAGAAAAAAGGAAAAATATGTATAGCCAAAAATCCAAAAAAATACAAATACCCAAAACCCAAAAAAATTCCAGTGTGAATATTTTTCCTATCTACCAAGAATAAAGGGAAGGCGAGAGTTTGCACCGAGTGTTCTACTCCACACCTTCTCAACCTCCATCGTTTTCAAAAACACTTGGAATAGGAACTTTCTAGCGATTATCTAGGCAATAGTGTGGTGATTTCCTAGTCCCTAACTGTGGAGTCCCTGACGCATGATACGCTTCTATTCTTATTCTGATTCTCATGCATGCTTGAGCTATTTATTCACCGCTTATTTCGAATCGAATCAATATTTGGGTCAATCCTTGGGTATGTGTATATGGAGCTATATTGCACAATGTAGATGGTAACACCGTCTGCTAGCACACGACCACACTCACTCGCGCTTCACCGCGTGGGCCCACGACACTTGTATGGACTCATATTCCTTGGTTTAGTGTTGTGATTTGTCGCATGCTTGCTTAGTGTGGCGTGTTTGATTTTGTTGGCTCTGACGGGCGATCTAGGATTTTGATTTCTCTTTTTGTTTCTCTCTCTCCATTTTTTCCCTCCGAGCTCCTACTCTCACTCGTCTTCCTCGAGGACGAGGAAGGGTTCGGCTTGGGGGATTTTGACATGCGTTTATATTTTATATATTCACGCACGTCTTCTTTGTGATTTTCCGTTGTTTTCCGTCGTTCCGTACCCTTTCTCTTGTGATTTTCAGTTTTCTATCGCTTCTCTGTGCTTTTGTGTAAATGCAGGAGATTGCCAGTGTTGGGGACGTTCAAAGCAGATATCATGAGTCCCCGGAGCAACAGAAGGAGTCACGCGCGATCCAGAGGGCCAAACAATGAAGAAATCCATATTTCAGCCCTCAACCGATCGGGTGGACATAGCCACCCGATCGGTTGATGCACGCGTATCCGACCCGGACAGGAGCTGAAGTGAAGAGCAGCTCACCCGATCGGTTCAGTGATCGGGTGAGATCGACAGAGGTCTCTGTCTTTTTGAGCTTAATTCCAAACGATTGGGTGATATCTCACCCGATCGGTTCATCTGAAGCTGAATTTCCCCAAATCACGACCCGGTCACCCCAACCGCCCAGCCCAGCGACCGGGTGAAACTTCTGAAGCCCGATGGCCTAGATGACTAGCAGCTCACCCGATCGGTTGATGCTTCAACCGATCGGGTGGCCACGATTCTTATATATAGTTCGCCTAGGTTTTCTGAAAACGAAACCGGTTATTTTTTTTGTCTTTTTTGGGGATTTGTGACGGCTGGAATTTTATTCCATCTTGTAAGTGTTTCGATCATTTTGAAACTTTAATATAGTATTGGTACCATTCCTAGCAACTGTTTTCTATTGCTTGATCATGATTTCTACCATTGAATATTGTTTAGATTGTGTTTTTGCTATGAATTGTGAGTAGTTCCCAAATCTGGGATTTAGGTGGAAACCCCTTCGTGGGTTCTCCCTAGAGCGACCATAGGACTAGGATTTCGATAGGGTTTAGGAATTTAGATGGTTACACAGGGTGTTTTATTGTCATTGGCGGGAGAAAGACCGCCTCTGACCGTCGGGCCAAGGGGGAATAAAACTGGCGTTTGACTCCCTAGCCACAGCTCACGACCTTAGCATAGACATTGAATCCTAGCGCGTGGGAACGGCAGGATGAGATGTTGGGAGTAATCGTTGCGAGCTTAGTGCTCCCGGAATCGGTCGGTGTTAATGGACATGGGAATGCCCATCGACCGAACCCGGGTAGACCTAGTGTATCATCCTGAGCACCGACCGGAATATCGGGTCTATGGGACGCTAGATATCACTCTTAGAGGCAACGTCTCACCACTAAACCCTAATACCCAATCGTAATCCTACCCGTCGGTCGTAATAGAGAGGACATATGATAGGGCGGAAACTGAAGTCCTGGATTCCCTTTTATATAATTACATCCTTCGTATTCATATCCTGTGACAACCTACCGATCGTTCGGGCTAGCTCACCCATATGGTGAACCGGTTCCTTTCTGACTGCAAGCACAACACACACCTCCCTGAGTTCGACCCCCAAGCCACACTACAACACCGTGCGCTTGCGGTATAAATATTTAAATCTGGTATCCCCGATCCTATTGCCTATAGTGCCAAATCTAGGGGACATCATAAGTCACAACAATTCTATAAATAAAAATAAAAGCGATGCAGAAGCATGAAATATGGCATGCAGTGTAAAGTAATTATTGATGGTCATGCAAGTGCAAAGAGTAAAGTAAAGGTGCATGTGCAAGTGTAAGAAGTAACGTACGAGAGCAACAACTGTGGCCAAGTATATAAAACATGGTAATAAAACATTTTCACTAGAATGCAAGGTGACAACAATAGTAAGACAAGCAGGCATAGACATGCAAAATAGTAAATAACTAAACTATATCATGACTCCAATAGGTGACGTGCGTTTATATTTCATATATTCACGCATGCCTTCTTTTGTGTTTTTCCGTTATTTTCCGTCGTCTCGTACCCGTTTTCTTGTATTTTCTTGTTTTCTTTCACTTCTCCGTGTTTTTACGTGTTTGCAGGAGTTTGCCAGCGTAGGGGACACATAACGACGATATCATAAGTCCCCAGAGCAACGGGAGGAGTCACGCGTGATCCAGGGGTCAAATGACAAAGATCGCCATCTCTCAACCCCCACCCGATCGGTTGGACACAGCCAACCGATCGGGTGGTGCACGCGTGCACCACCCGGACAGCAGCTGAAGCTACGAGAGCATCAACCGACCGGGTCACCGACTGGTTCAACCCGACTAACTTCTCGGGAAATTGGAGCTGAAATCCAACCGACCTGATCGGTTCATCTGTAGCCGTTTCTTCGAAGAGATGACCCAGACAGCTCACCCGACAGCCGGCAGACCGTGCCAAAACGCCCGAAGCTTTTGTCTTTTTGGGCAATAATTCCAACCGATTAGTTGATTTATCAATCGATCAGTTCACCCGATTAGCTCAAGATCCAAACGACGAGCAGCTTCCGCCAACCGACCGTGTCGCCTGACCGGGTGAAATTCTGAAGATTGCTGCCGAAGTTCGCAGCAGGTCACCTGATCGGGTGATTCTTCACCCGATCGGGTGATGTCGTTTTCTATAAATAGAGACCCTAGGTTTCCAGAAAACGAGGAGTTGTTATTTTTTGCTGTTTTCTCTCTTGTGACGGCTGTAATTTTCTAGTTATTTGTAAGTCTTCTGATCTTTACCAAACTTTGATATTATCTTAATTGCATTACTACTACCGCATTTATATTGCCCGATCATGTTTTTAACGGTCGATTTTCATTTAGATTGCTTTTTAGTAAATATGTGTGAGTAGTTCCCTAATCTGGGATTTTGGTGGAAACCCCTTCGTGGGTTCTCCCCGATGCGTCCATGGGACTAGGAAATCGATAGGGATTGGGAATCTATCGGGTACGCGGGGTGTTTCACTGTCATCGGTGGGAAAAAGACCGCCTTTGACCGTTGGGCCAAGGGAGAATAAACTTGGCGGTTGACTCCCTAGCCATAGCTCACGCCCTTAGCGTAGACATCGAATCCTAGCACGCGGGAGCGGCAGGATGAGATGTTGGGAGTTATCGTTGCGAGCTTAGTGCTCCCGGAGTCGGTCAGTGTTAATGGACATGGGAATGCCCACTGACCGAACCCGGGTAGTCCGGCGTATCATCCCGGGCACCGACCGGAATATCGGGCCCATGTGACGCTGATATCACTCTTAGAGGCAACATCTCACCATTAGACCCTAATTCCAATCGTTATCCCATCCGCCGGTCGTATTAGCGAGAACCACATGATAGGGTGGAAACCGAAGTCCCGGGTTTCCCCTTTATATTGTTTATCCCTAGCATTCTATTTTCGTGACAACCTATCTACCGATTCGGGCTAGCTCACCCGTGGGGTGAATTTAGTCCTTTCTGACACAAGCACAACCACGCCTCCTTGAGTTCGACCCCCAAGCCACACTACAACACCGTGTGCTTGCGGTTATAAATATTTAAATCTCACGCCCCCAATCATATTATTGCACACCTACATGCGAGCAAAAGCAGGGGGGCGTCAAGCTTTATGGCGCCGTCGCCGGGGAGGCAACGTGCTTGTTATTTTAGGATCTCATGAACCCTTGAGTCTAGCTCTCATCTCTATCTCGCGATAATTTTCGCACTCTTCTTTTTCGTTTTTATTTTCTTATTTTTGTTTTATATTTTATCTGTTTCTTTCCCACTTTTCGCTTCACGGGTGTTTGTTGCTTTTCATGCGCAGGAGTTCAAGGAGTCTCGACGACTTGATTCCTGTTGATCCGGAGATAAACGTCACCCTAAGGCGTTTAGCCACAGAGAAGCGAAGAAGAGAAGAGCCCGAAGACATGGGGGAGAACACCCCACCTCACAAGTCCCTGCTGGAGTACTCGATGCCATCCATCGAGTCCACCTCCGCCATCCGTCCTCCTGCTATTACGGCGCAAAGCTTCGAGCTTAAGCCGTCTTTGGTGACGTGGATCCAGTAAGATCAATTCTCGGGGGCACCCATGGAGAGCCCCATCGAACATTTGGACTCCTTCTTGGAGAAATGTGACACCTTCCGGATAAATGGTGTCACAACATAGGCGATCCGTCTGAAGCTATTCCACTTCTCTCTGCGAGATAAGGCCAAGCTGTGGCTTAGGGGGAAGGACCCGAATACGTTCAACACTTGGGAGAAGCTTTCAAACGCTTTTCTGACGAAGTTCTTTCCTCCGGGGAAGACCATGAAGTTGAGGAGTGAAATCTCCTCCTTCTCCCAGGCCAGCCACGAGTCCTTGCATGAAGCTTGGACAAGATATAAAGAGATGCAACGAAGATACCCTCATCACGAGCTTCCCAAGTGGCAGATAATTAATCTGTTCTACAACGGATTGAGGGATGATTTAAAATCTTCGATGGACGCCGCGGCTGGGGGGGTCCTTCATGTCCAGAAGCGAAGAAGATGCCGGACAAATTCTAAAAAATATGGCATCAAACAATGAGCGGTGGTGTGACGAGAGAGCCACACATAGATCTGGGGGTATCCACAGGGTCGAGGACGTCGACAAATTATCCAGCAAGTTTGACTTGCTGTCGACCCAGATCTCTGCACTGATGGTAGGAGCTGGTGGTGCCAGTACACAACATATTGCGACGGTGGAAGCAGAAGTCATGTGGGACTTCGAGGGTGGTGACATCTCACCACCGTTGGACCAAGCGAGCGCACTATTCTACAATCCTACGGGAAATGCGCCGTATCCACCACGGACTAGCTCCAACCCAGCCTACTCTCAAAACAACCGGAATCACCCCAACCTTAGCCACCGGGGGCCATATCAGCAGCCGCCCCCTCAGCAGCAGCAGTAGTTAGTATATCAGCCGCCCAGGCAACAACAACAGCAGCAGTTTCAACAGCAACAGCCACCACAACAATATCAGCAATACCCTCCAAGGAACCAGCAACCCATTCAGCAGCAGCAGCAGTAGTATGGCCAACAAAGGGCCATCTCTCC